>LKNJ01005029.1:0-26379 GCA_002120245.1 Maccullochella peelii | reverse complement strand
CTTCCTAATATATCCCCCCCACTGACAGGTGCCATTGTAACGAGATAATCAATGTTCTTCACTTCACCTGTCAGTGGTTATAATGTTATGGCTGATTGGTGTATATATCAGGGATGTGATTTTTCCGGATTAGTCCGGAATTCCGTATTTTCCAACCTGAAAATGTGACCCACATGAATCATGCAGATCCGTTAAGTCGCACGCTTGCATAGTGGTACATTGTCAGTTGAATCGTCTTGACAAAAAGATCGGCTGACACTGTTTCGGAACATATGATTCATTGTGTTATGTATATATATGTCTAAGATGCCATGTTTCTTGTTATTTCTGCTTTCATGTAGCTAAAATTACTACCTAGTGTTTGCTTATCTGTTAAGTTAATAAGCTAGTTAACGTAACCAGTTGTCAAAGTTAGTGCTAGTCTAGACACATGCAGCACTTGGCTGTATGAATGGTTGCTTTTCAAGTAACGTTAATCCTTATGATTACTGTGAATAACCACATTTAGTAAATTTTCCTGCTTTTTTGTCCTTTGCCAATCATATGCCTAATATATATCATGTTATGTATATTGTGCAATTTTACTCCAAATATTGCAAGAGTCCTCAATATGATATTGATTCAACTAAGTGGTTAAGACATTTAGACCAGTTAAGGGCTTTCTATCTTTTCCAGTCCGTTCTAGTCCTGCCTTCTGGACAAGTTGCCCTTTCCAATATGACGACGATGTTAACGTGCGATCCAGTATATACTGTATGCCTATTGTTGACATCCACAATGTTGCATTACTGCCACTACTTTTGCTCCACATTTCACTGAGCTATGTGGTACAAAAGCGACAGAACAGCATTTGAGACTCGTGGCAGATTCAAGCAGTTGGAGTTATTGACTTGTGTTTGTGATAGAAACATATCCAAGAAAAATATATATATTTGTGAGAAAATGTTCTATAGGTGTGCAACTGTCATTGCATGAATTTACATACTGATTTGCAGATGTACAAATTTTGTTCATGACTTCACATTTTTTTGATACGGGTGTGTGAATGTGTTTTGCACCATGTTTACTGCAGCAACTGTAGCAAAATTGTGAGCATATGAGTTTCTTAATTTGTGATTCGTAGCGTAGGATTTGTGCACCTGCAATGAAGAATTTGAGAAGGTGTAACTGCTGTTTTGTGTTTGTGGGAGAGAAAAAAAATTCTGCAGGTTTGCTGCTTTGTAAAGCATTTTTGTTTGTGACTTCAAATTTACTGATACACATGTGTGACTATTTTCTACAACTATAAATTCCACTGTCACAGGTGCTCAGTTGTTTTGCTTTAATAATACCTTCATAGACCAGACTGTGTCATCCTGATGTAGTTACATATGCTGGACAGGCTTCAGCTGTGCTGCAGTACTGGGTCATCGTCTGCCCTGAGGGGAAACAAGCAAGAGGGCCAGCAAATCAATCAGTTTTCTCTTCACATATTGTTGACAGTACACTTTTCATCTCTCATTCTCTTCTGTCTACGCTCCTCCTCTTCCCTCCCAGCTCATATCTGTTTCTATACTTCCAGGTGACTGCCTGTTTGCTCAGATTGTAGCTCCAGGAGAAAGGCAGCAAAGCTCCCGTCCTTCAGAAGAGTTTGTCTGACAGGGGCAGGTGGGTGGGCGGGCGACGGGGAGTTGCAGGGGCCATGCATCAGGGGTGAGGGGGACTCGCTGCGAGGACACACACAGCGTCGGGTGAGGAGAGGGTCGGCGCCGGTCAGTGTGGAGATGAAGCTCAAACAGCGCATGGTGGTGCTGTGTGCCGTGCTCCTCCTGCTGGGCCTGGCCAAGATCTTCCTGCTGGATGGAGGCGAGGGCTCCGCAGCCAGCCGACGGGACCTCAGAGCGTTTCGCAAGGTCAGGGTGCTGGTCAACTATTTTCATCCTCTCCTCATCTGCTTTGTTTAAAAGACGTATTAAAAACAACAGTGCTGCCATTTGAGAGATTAATAAAGCAGGATGCATATTACTCTAATTAGCTATAGCTAGTATAAAATTATACTCAGTATCATCACACACACTGTTATTATCACCCACCTCTAACAGATGGAAGCTGGCCTCTCTCTGTCCCGGGGAGCTCGCCTTACCCACACTCTCCAGTCTCCGTGGGAGATAGCAAGCCAGTGGGTGGGCCCGAGAGAGGTGTACCCTGAGGAGACCCCAGAGCTGGCTGCTGTGCTCACCTCCCTCAGTACTGCCAGGATAGAACGAGCAGATGTGGGCTATAAGGGCACACAGCTCAAAGCCCTGCTGGTGCTGGACGGGGGACAGAAAGTGGTCTTCAAACCCAAGAGGTCAGATTTGTTAATAAATGGAGCACACACTTGTAATTTGTGCTTAAGAGTGATTCAGCTTTCTTATTTTTGTCCTCTCCACCCTTCCTCAGATATAACCGAGACTACGTGGTAGAAGGCGAGCCATACGCAGGCTATGATAGACACAACGCAGAGGTGGCTGCTTTTCACCTGGACAGGTGTGTATGCATCATTATTGGAGTCAGTGTCTGATATTTTTCCTCTCTGATCTGTTAGTGGAGCAGAACTAGTGTGTAATAATGTTGTGATATCGTGTCCTGTTGCTGCGTCCTCTCTGCAGGATCCTGGGGTTCAGGAGAGCACCTCTAGTGGTAGGGAGACACGTCAACCTGCGAACAGAGATTAAACCTGTGGCCACAGACCAGCTGCTGAGCACCTTCCTCATGCAGGGTGAGTATCTGTCCACTCTTTCATCTTCTCTCACACTTCTCAAATAACTTTCTAGTAAGAAGTGTTTTCAGACTGTTTTCAGACAAACTTTCTTTCTAATTCTGATATCAGTTTTCACTCTCTCGGTCGGCCACTCTCCTTTTCTGTCTCACTCACCTTCCTCAATCCACACACTAGACCAGGATACACTCTGCTAAGTCCTGTTTATTGAGGGTGTGGTACCATACAGTTCATACATAATCATGTCATGGTTATGCTTTTGACAAACATGTTTGCCAGAGCACTTCACAAAAAATCAATACAAGAAGAGTATTAAAACCATAGATAGAGATTTTAATACTCTTCTTGTATGGATTACTTTCTATCATAGTGAAAATGGATGGAAATGCACTGCAAACTAATAACGATACAATGTTTGTATCTTTGTTAAAGGGGAACTCCAGCAATTTTACACGTAAAGGTCAGTTTACCAGGGGAGTGCTGCTCAACCTGTGAACACGTTGTATAATATCTTATGTGGCTGTGAATGAGCTTTGTATAGTGAGAGAAAATAACCCTGATTATGTCACTGGGGTTATTTTCTTAGCTTGGCCTTGGAGACTACATATTTATTACAGAAAGCTTGCATTACAAACTGGGTTTGGAAGACATGCACATGTGCTAGCAACGGAGGTTTTAATAAAAAGATGTTATTGGTCACATTATGGGAAATGTAGGAGTCAGTGTTTTTAGAGCTTGGCCCATATCAGGGAGAAAAATTCAGGCTTCTGCTGCTTTGATTCTGACCGTTCTTCTTTCATCTGTCTCTTGTGAGTCCAAATAACTTTATGGTATAGCAATACTAAGTCACTGGAGTATCCCTTTAAGACAGAGGTGTTAATTCAATCATATTGTTTTTGAGGTGTGTGCAAGTGTTGTCAAGCTCTCATTAGGGGAGACAATATGACGATATACATTTGTTTACAATCAGATTTTACCATATTGTTAATAGCAGTAGCTATCCCTTAAATGTCTCTGTATTTGGCCATTACGTTGCAAATCAATAGGAGCAGGACTGCTTCATTGCAGTACTGGATTTTTTGCCTCAATGTGATGATGTACCTTTATTTGTATTGATATTTACTAATATTTTATCCGTAAACAGTTTCTCACTTGATTGTCCAGGAAATATACTACAGCATGATACATATTGATATTAGAATATCAAATGACATGTACCATGATAGAGGATCTTATCCATATCGCCCACATCTAGCTTTCATTAAAAGAGTACTCCACCAACTTAGCATTCACTCTCATCACATTGTCGGACTCATGATGGATAGTTAAAAAATAGTCTCAAAATCGATGAACCAGAGACATCATCTTCTTTTATTCCACGCATTCTTTTTTCTTGTCAAAACCTGCCGCCTACATTACCCACAATGCAACTCGTCCTCCGACAGGTCAGTCGGAGATTCGGGTGTGTTATGCTAGTAGCGGCTAATGTAGCTTCTAGCTTGAAGCAAAGATGAGGAGCGGGCTACAGAGGTCTGGTAAGCTCACTTCTTTCTAACTCCACACCCCCAGATTTTTTAAATCTTTAGCTCCAACCGACACTGACTCAAGTAACATCGCTTTAGTTAGTTATTTTCGTGAAGATTAGTATTAATTGACGAGGTTTCATGAACATGAATATATTATTTACCGAAGTAATGGATTTGGTGTCCTTGGCTTTGTCAGTTAGACCGGTGTGACCCAACAAACCGGATCACTTTGTACTCAATAGATGAGTGTGGAGAGCATCTGGAACCACAGTAAATTCAGTGTTTTCCCACAATCTAACATATGGATTAATGTTGTGATGATAAAAAACATCAGATGTCAACTGTAGGTATGTTTTGGTCACTGTTAAAGGTAAAGGTCACGTGTCACTGCTGCTCATCTCTGTTGCCTCACTTTATCTGTTGTTGGCCAATGTTGTCACATTTGTGTGGCATTGTGGTTTTCTCCTTGTCACATTGCAGAATTTTTTTTGTGTTTGCGACTGATTCACCAGCTGTTCAGGCCACTCATGTGATTTATGTTCTGTAAATTGCTTTGTGTTTTAAGCTGTCACTTACCGCCAGTCAGTGTTCAACTTGATTTGACTCATCTCTGTAACTGCAATTGTGGTTTACAGCAGGTTGACAGAATAACACCCACTATCACAGTGGCATTGGTAGCTACACAGATGTGTCATTTAGTTCTCAACACAAGTGTTTAATAAAAAAAAAAAAACCTTCAAATTGCTGCTTCACCTAATACAAAAGATGCCCACCGTAAGATGCATGTAGTTGTAGGTAAAGTTTTAGTTTTATCTGTGCAGGTTTTTAAATATCTGACAGAGAGATTTCTACCTTCACCACAATAAAACCACAATGGAGGTGAATCAAATTTTCTTTTTGTTGTTCACCACATTGAAACATGACAACAATTGAAAAAACAAAAAAAAGAAACACGTTTTCCAGAACCTGTGTCCCCTGTCACTCTAGATTATCGCAGACAGCCTATTGTAAGGATTGTCCACAATACAGTAGATATACTGTACTGAGAAAATACTCTTTTTGTAATGTGGGTGAACCAAACCCTTTAAAGCTGCATTAGCGAACAGGAACAGTCATAGACACTGAACAACACTGATTAATGGAGTCTTTATGAGATAGAGGGAGTCTCACTAACATCTGAACATTCAAAGTTCAACAAATGTGATATTTATTGCAGGGCTGATGTATTACTATATATTTTATGTTATATTAATACAGCTCATAAGGAGCCTGAGATGTGTTTTTATAAAGATGGCTCAGAAAAGCAGGGTTTATTGTGAAAAGCCTGTTCTGAATGAGCCTAACACACTGAACCAGGAGTATTCGCCGATCTTATGTGATCAGACTGAGTCAGGTATGGTTTACGGACAGACCCGAGACATCAAGCCCAGATCACATCAATTCACAGTGACGAAAACAAACATGTAAAGAAAGAACTAAAATGTTCACGGCCACAAAGCAGCAAATATTACACATATACCATTGAAAATAAAATATTGCAAAAATGAACAATGTCACTGCGATGAACAAAAGAGAACTTTTGGCAGCATGCTGTAGGTTCGCAGTAAGCTCAGACCCTGACATGAGTAGAGATGAACTAAACTCCTGTTAGCTCAGTTTGTTACAGTGCTCTGCTTGTAGTCGTGTGTTTGTGGGTTCAAGTCCGGTGTGAGTAATGTGGACTCTCTTTGTGTTGTGTGCTGAAAATTAATGTAAGAGGTATGTTAGTTGCAGCATAACATGAAATAATGTTGGACTATCAAATGGGACCCTAGCCAGGAAATTTCTTTTGTAGCAATAAAATAATTAACATTTTCTAGAAACTAAAGTTCTGTATCACCTGGATTTTGTTATTTGGTTTGTATAAGTGACATAAGAGCGTCCAAATGGTTAATATACTGTTTATATACATTCAGATTGGCTGTTTGTCCCTCTTCTGTTTTCAGTAGACAGATTTCTCTGCCTCTGTTTCTTTAAATGTCACAAATGGGGAATACGCAACTTTCTGTGAGGCTAGTCAAGTCCTATAAGAAAAAACTTGGTTTCCTGCTCTTTTCTTGTGGCAAGATAAAGTTGTGCGCCACACAGTTTAATTTAACACTCCTCTTTTTATGACTGTATTTGCACACTTATCAGTGGCATGGTGCAAAACTGTTCCTGCCATGCAGCAGTAACTCCAGTCTGCTGTCTTCCCATGAAGCAAGAGACGTAGATTTCAGCTCTTCGGTAGACTAAGGGGCTGCCCAGAGTTATTGTCTCTACATTTAACTAGTGCTGAAATATATATTTTTTTGATTAGCCAATTAGTCATTCAACAGAATTAATCAGTGCTTAGTTTCATAATTTGTTGAATTGCTGTTTTCAGCCTCTCAAATGTGAAAATGCTTCATTGTGTTTCATGTGACTGGAAATAAGGTGTTTGGATTTTTGGTTAGAACAAATAAGCCAGATGCCTTTGGGGACTGCTGATGGTCTTTTCTTCTTCTTATATATATATATTTTACATTTTATTGACTAAAAGGTTTGTTAATGAATTTGTAATGCGTGGAATAAAACCTGATCTGTACATTAAATGACTGTGAAAATATTGAAATGTTATTATACCAGAAAGCCCAGGTGGACAGTGATACTTTGTGGGAATCTCTGTGCAACAGTTTTTTTTTTTCCTTTAGTGAGCTACCTTTTGCTCTGCTTGTGCACACTTGTGTGTGTGTGTAGTGTTTTCTTAAATGTGGATGTCCATGCGAGGCAGATGTATTGAAGCAAACAGACAGTAGCCTGTGTGTGTGTAATGGGAACACTCTCTTTCTGTTCCCATCTCTTCACTCATCTCACACGTTGTTATTGATCTTGAACGTAGCAGACGGCTCTGTGACACTGTACCTCCTTACAATGCCATGTTTGCATCTCTTTCAAAACGACATGGTCAAGTGGATTTATTTTCATGGCTACCTTTTTCATTCTCTCTCCAGGTAATAATACATGTTTCTATGGGAAGTGTTATTACTGTCGGGAGAGCGAGCCAGCGTGTGCAGAGGGAGAGATAATGGAGGGATCATTAACCCTTTGGCTGCCAGACGTCTGGCCATTGCAGAAACACAGACACCCCTGGGGACGCACATACAGAGAGGGGAAACTGGCCAGGTGGGTGTTGAGTTTGAATCCAAAAAAGTGTCTCTGAAGTTGTTATATTAAATTTTAAAGTTCGGGGAATATACTATGACTTGAGTGCATTATTGATACTGATGTTAATCAGAAGGAAATGGAAATGTTGCTGAGCGTCAGGTCTTCCATGATGGTGGTATTGTAGGTTAGCGGTTTTTAAGAGAACGGACTGTTCCTAATGTTAAAGAGTAATGACACTCAACCTACTCGTTTATTCTGAGAATAGCTTCCTGAGGTGGGAGGGGGAGTGACAGAAGCCTATGTGAGTGAGTGTGGAGTATACTATGATCAGTTATCTTATCATTTGATGCCTGAGTGATTAGTGATGTCCATCATAAGGTGTTGTGGTGTCAGTGTCCGCAGCAGAGTCAATATTTCTATGAATGCAAATAAAAGCTGTAATAGTTCTGTTACGAGATCAGAATTCACAAATTCAGATGGAAAATTTAAGTGTTCATTATTCCAAAAACTATTCATGTTGCTACAATTCCAATTAGTCACACTGGATCAGTGAAAAAAATTAAATAAAAAACAAACAAATAAGGTTTCCAATAATAAATGAACAGCAAATAAGTATTTACTTGAGTTTTAAATGGAGCTTTTCTTTCAATTACATTCCTGTTTTCCCCATAACTAGTACTAAATTATATTATATGATTACTTTCCAGGAAACTTGATGAAAATGAAATGATTGAAAAATTACAGACCCATAAAATAAAATGTTACCAATTACATTTTACTCTCGAGTATCGCTTTTTCCCAACAAAACTGCACTGTGTCATCACATAGTTCTCACTCAACAAGTGCTATTCCATTGTCTGTAAGTGTCGTGGTTAAACTAAGTAAGTGGTCATTATTGCTGACAAATATTTATTTACCACTTCGTTGAGCTAGCAGAGCAGGATTGCTATAGTAGTAGTGGATTGAGTTATGTCTTAGGAATGCTAACAAACATTTTGGCTAACGAGCTAATATGATATTTAAACACAGACTAGCAGAATGTCGTCATACAGTTAGAGTGGATCAGCTGCTCTTGTCACAACAGTGAATTATGTGGTTATTGTGCACAGCTGGCATGTACATACTGTGGGACTACACAGGATGTATGTCTGATATAATATAATTTATACTTGCCAGGGATAGACAAGCACTGGCCCCACGGGCCACCAAGCCCCTATAGTCCAGCAGGAGAAATAGGTTCCCATGTACCCGCATGGCATTTTTTTGTAACCTGTTTTTTTAAGGACCCTAATGGTGTCTAGTCTATCTTTTTCATGTTGCCGAGGTCAACTAATGTCCCATGGGGTTCGTTTGCTGACCATCTTGAAGTGATGTCCATGCGAATGGCAAAAAACTTGAACCCACTTTTTCATATAATTTTGACACCATGAATCAAATGGAAAGGTTATTGACATGGTACGACCACTCTTTATTGGGTAAAACAGGCAAATTACAAATTTTAGCCTCATAGCAATATAACTTTTGCTATTTTGTTTCGCAATAGCCAAATTTGTCTAGCAAATAGTCAAATAGCCAAAAGAAACTAGTTTATTCTTATATCAATTACAAGGTTATTAAAGGTAAGTAAGTAAAGTTTATTTGGTATAGCACCTTTCACAGAGTAAAATCACAAATTGCTTCACAAAATTGTTGAAAGTAAGACCATAAAAACAGTAAAAAGAAACGAGCAATAAAACATAAGAAACAGCAGACCTTAAAAGCACACAAAAATTACAAACACCAAATAGCACGGGATGAGACAAAGGCCAGTACAAATAAATGAAACTATAGAAGCTGCTTTATAAAGGCGTCAACAGAGACAGCAGGTCGTATGTCTATCGGAAGGGCATTCCAATTCAAAGACACAACCACCTTTTGTTTTCATTCCAGATTTCTAATATTAAACTGTACAGCGGAAGAAAGGGACCCAATACAATGAGCAACCTTAGAAGCTATGCTATCTGAAGCAATGTTATTAATGCTGTCAAACAGGACTTTAGGGTTGCATTCACTGGAGGAAATTAGGCTAGCGAAAGTAAGAAGCCCTCGCATCCTTAACCATGTTGTTATACTCAGTTACAAGGTCTTTGTAGTAGAGACGGTGAACATAGAGCTTGGTGGATTTCCACAGTCGCTCTACCTTTCGACATTTACGCCAGAAACAACAAATAGTGTCATTTAAGCAGGGGGATGAATTGACGAAGGGAACAAGTCTCATTTACTAGGTGCCACTTTATCCAAAACGTGTATTAAAAGAGTGGACAAGACTAGCAATGTCCGCGAGAGAAACAACACTGTACTCTGGTCAAAAGCTGCAGAAAACTTCTCACCTGAGAGGCGATTTAAGATGCGAGAGCAATTTACACATTTACTGGGCAGAGAATCTATATTGAAAGACAGGTTGATGGCAATCACTCTAACTGACATAGATGGCAATCTGATAAAACTAGCTAATTGAAAGCAAGTCACCAAAACCCCTGTCATCACTCACACCAGTAGCCAGCAGTTCAATGAGAGATGGGGGCAGAATTGGTCCACAAGCTGGGCGATGAGTAGAAGCTGAAACCGGTGGTGCAGAAGCAGCTGGAGGGCTTCACATGCGTGATGTACAGTCAAGCACGTGAGACATCAGTCAACCTGTTAACGAGCAAGATGCTGAAGAGTCGATTTTGCTCGCTTGCCCACTGCCAAGACTCATTCATCACCCACATCCAGCAGGTGAACTACAGAGTGGCCTGTTACAAGCAGGCAGCAGAGACAATCTTCTGGAGGCCTAAACCATATGATAAGGTTCAGGAGTGGGAGAAGAAAGAGAGAGGGATTTTGGAACCTGTCTGGTCTTGTGGACCATTTCTGCCCCCATCTCTCATTTACCTGTTGGCTGCTGGTGTGAGTGATGATGATGAGGGGGAAGATTGATAAAAGAATAAACTCAAACTGTACACTACTCAAAAAAAATTCACAGTATCCATGAAATAATAAAACATAAACACAATTTGACCCTTAAGGAACACTCATACAAACACATGCACCAAAAACAGATTGAAAGCATATGCTTAGCACCACCATTTGTAAGCAAAATTACGTTTATTTGCCACAAATGTATCTCTAATAACTTGTGTGTCCCCCTCAAGCGTTCACACACTACTGGCAACGACGTGACATATTCCTGATGATCCGTACAATTTCATTTTGGGATATGTCCTGCCATTCTTCAATCCATTGGTAAAGCTCTGAACATTATCTGCAGGATGTTCTCTGCCTCTGACACAACTGGATAGCATGTCCCAAACATGCTCGATTGGGTTTAGGTCAGGAGACCTGGCCAGCCAGTGCATCACAGAGATATCTTTGTCCTGAAGGAAGGTCATGGACACCCAAGCTGAGTGGGGATGGGCATTATCTTGCATTAAGCACCAACAGCACCTGCAAACGGTCTGACAATAGGCTCCAGAATTTCATTGCGGTATCTTACAGACATTATACCACCTCTGCAGAACACGTATAAGTCACCCCCACACACTTTGGCCCAAACCATGACTGAACCTCCACCATAACCATGAACTTTAACAATGTTGCAGTCGGCATACCGCTCTCCCTGGCGTCTCCAAACTCTAACACGCCTATCATTAGTTGAAACAGTTAAACCTAATCTCATCTGTGAAGAGTACCAGCCTCCAGTGACGAAGTTGCCAGTTCTGGTGTTCATGTGCAAACTTCAGTTATGCTGTACGGTGTTCTGCAGTGAGAATAGGGCCTGTGACCAGTCGTTCTCATACCATCATCCTGGAGTCGATTCCTAACAATCTGGTTGGATAAGTGAACTCCGGTAGCACAGTGGAAATCAATTTCCAAGAATCGAGATGTACTACGCTACGATTTCAATGAGACAAGGTAACAAGATAACGGTTTTGTCTAGGTGTTGTCATACACAAACAACCTTGATCTTGTCTCCTGCAATACTGCCCAGTCTCTTTAACGTCTCCATAGTCGGTTGCCCACACTTTCAGACACATCAAAGAGACGAGCTACCACCCAAACCTCTTCACCATCTTCCAGCAGTTGAACTGCTCTGTCAACATCAGTCTGGTCCAAATGTCGTCAACAAGCGTCAGGAGACATCCAGCAATCACAATCCATACAGAAAACATCATCCTACCCATAGACTGGATAATGAAAGTGACACAAATTCCATTCCTTATACAAGGGTATGTTCACACAGCCACTCTATAGGCATTGTCTTCACGCTTCAGACCATTAAAACATGAACTCTTTTGTAGCTAAACTAATCCCCTAATCACACAAGCAGTGCACAAAATCTAACTTCTATGGTAGACCGGGTGTACCATTCTAAAAATATGTTCCTTTAATTTCTTTGAGTAATATGCAGGAAACAAAATAGCAGAAGTTATGTTGCTATGAGCCTAAAATTTATTTGCCTGTTTTAACCAATAGAGTGAGTGGTTACACCATGTTGGTGAACCATTTGATTCCTGGTGTCAAAATTGTATGAAAAAGTGGGTTAATTTGTCTTGTCAGTATGTTGTTTGGTTCTGTGTTTTTCGCCATTCCGGGTGGACATCAATTCAAGATGACCAGCAAACAAACCCCATGGGACATTAGTTGACCTCAGCAAAATGAACATTTTTTAACTAGACACCATTAGGGTCCTAGAAAAACAGGTTACCAAAAAAATGCGGGTACATGGGAACCTATTTCTCCTGCTGGACTACTAAATTTGGTGGCCAAAGTACATTTTTGGTGGCCCAAATGTAAAGTTTTGTAAAGACAATATAGAAAAGGCAATTTAACGCAACTTAACACAGTCTTCCTTAACTGTGACACTTCAATAAATGAAAAGACATTAACAGAATGAAAATATATTTTTATAATAATTTATTTAAATTGAAAACTCAAGTTCTTTGTAAACATACAGTTATGATCTCATTTTTCTGCTGCCATAAGACTGCGTTATCAAGATTAAATTGTGAATGACAGCTTAAGGTGAATATTCTGCCCAGAGATGCTTTAATGTAGATACAGCAGGACCATCAGCACATTATACTGACTGATTGATTATCATCAGAGAGAACTTGCCTTGATCATGACAATTTACTCAGTCAGTGGTCATTAAATGTTAAGCAAAAGCTGACTTAACAGAATAACAGTGAATTTTGACAGAATTTCACTTCAGATCTGACTCAGCTTCTTTTTGCTGAGGACAGTCCACCTGCTGAGTTAAAGCTGAATACGTGCGCAGACTGGCTCAGCTCAGCAGTAATGATGCTCCCCACTGAATGTCATCAGATTGTTCCATTACAGATGTATTACAAAGTGCAGAAATTTAAGAGCATGTAAGATTACAAAACAATTTCTCTCTCTTTCTGACCATTTATTGTAAACATGGTAGTTTTTGATTTGATTTTAATGTATTTGTGTGTGTTAACCCTCCAGGTGGGAATACGATGAAAGTTACTGCGAGGCGGTTAAGAAAATGCCTCCATATGATGCAGGGCCGAGGCTGCTGGATGTCATCGACACAGCCATATTTGATTATCTCATTGGGAACGCTGATCGGCATCACTATGAGAGTTTCCAGGATGACGGCGGCGCCAGCATGCTCATTCTGCTCGACAACGCAAAGAGGTGGGTAATAATGGGTCCTTTTATTTTATTTTTTTAATTTTAAGATAAAAGATCATTTCCCTTTTAAATCATTCATGTTGAGCAGATTTCATTTACAGAGTTACAATAAGAAACTATAAAAAACACAAACAAGAATAAATCAATAAATGAACAAAAACTTAAGTAAAAAGACAAAACCCTTAAATTGTAATCTTCAGCCATTTTCCAAAACACCCTCTGAGGTTTTTCTACGATATAGGAGATCCAAAGTTCTCCTTAAATGAAACATAATTTTTTCACATTGGACACTGTGTAACATTAAACCACCTTGGCACATAAGGGGGGTTACTGTCTTTCCAACAAAGGAATATTGTCAGTTTAACTGGAAATGTCAAGTAAGATGAGTTCATTTTACCCACAACTTTAACATCAAAAATAAATTGGAAAGTTCTGCACTTTATTCATCCAACATGTTTTGGCACACTAACACAACCAGGGGTAGTAATGAATTACATTTACTTTTGTGACTGTAACAAAGTTTTTTGTGTGTGTGTAATTGTACTGTTTGAGTATTTTTAAAAATCTGTAATTTTACTTGTACTTAAGTACTTTTTATCTGATGTATTGTACTTCGCTATATGTCAAGTCGCATCGGTTACAGAGTAAAAACAAAAGTCACATGAAAAAATCCTGATAAACTGTGTGAGGATGGAGCCAAAGAAATTGCTGGGGCTTGCAGATAATGAACAGTAAATAAATGCACAACTATGCAATAAATGGTTAGCATTATTGTACCTTGGCATAGTTTAAAAAAAAAAAAAAAAAACAGAAATTACATCTGGCAAGTGGCCAGCGCAATTTCCCATAGACTTGAGTGAGAACAGAGACATTTCAGAAAGCTGTTGTCATGTTGCGATCTTCTTCTCAATAAAACATCTTTGGTGAGACGTTTCGAGTCGTTTGGCCAATCAGAATCAAGATAACTGCATAGTCTTCTTTTCCATGGATGTTTAAAGTAAACTTTTCGCAGTACTATTACAATGGACACTAGTTTTGAGGTAAGTCTTGTTTGCTGCCAACGACCTAATATGCTGTTTTACTAACTTAACGTTAGGTAACTAGTTGCTAAAGTAGCTTTAACTTGCCAAATCAAGTTGAAGTGTGTTGTGATACATTTTTCCTAACATTCCCCATCAAATCTTTCCCAACCTGTTTATAATGGAAAGCTTGCCAGGTTGTTAGCACGTCAGCTAACGTTAACTTCAGTGAATTGTGTTTTACAACCATACAGTCTATGATTACAACGCAACAGTTACAGTTCGGAATCAAAATCATTTTGCAGAGTTAAGGAGAACTCCCACTGTGTCCGTATTGTTATCCGATTTTAATATCCATCATTGTCGTAAGTTACGAGGGAAATAAAAACTCAAACGTAAGGAAACACCGGCTCTGGCGGATCATTTAACCTTGACGGAAGCAGTTGGAGTTAGCCTCAACAAACTTTTATGATCATGAAAAAGGAGGCCATGAAGCCAGCTGATAATATCTAGACAATTATTTTTCAGGATGAGAGAGCTTAAAGAGGAAGACGCTATTTATGTAGTGCAGCTTGACTCAGGGCTGAGGTGCAGATGGAGCTGGGCCTAGTTAAAGGTTGAGGCGAAAACGGAGGTGAAGGGAGTCAGCACAGCTTCCTGCTGTCACAGTATTTTTTTTTTTTTAAATGATAAAGTGGGGTATGCAAAATGCAACCTCTGCACAAAAGAAATCAATTAATAAATGTGTTTTTTTGTCTTAAGTAAATGTTGTCTTTTCCCTTTATTTTCATCTCAGAGTGCACCAGAATGCTTCGTTTACATGTTAAAATCACAAATAAAATCTTCTGGGGGGGCGATGCCCCCAGACCACCCTACAGGGGTTGGGGTGGAACATGTCACCTTTTGAACCTCTTGTGAGTTTGCAGGTCTGCATCACAAGTGCTGCATTTCCTAGAAGCGTAACGTTGCGTGTGTGTGTGTGTGCTACGCAGTGTATAAACTGTGTGGTCTCTCCTTTGCTTTAATATGTGTGTTTGTGGGCTGCAGCTGCTGTGGTCTGAGTGAGTGTCCTCTTTTCTGGTTAATTCCAGTAAGGCTGTACAGAGTGGTTGTATATTTATAACTGATAATCAGCTGTATGCTCGCCCTGCAAAAATTTTATTTATTGTTGGTTTGGACATCAGGACTGGTGTGATTTTGTTCCACATTGACATTTAATGCAATTTATTTTGTAGCCTAAAGGTGTTCTTTAATTCAACAGTTCATACTGTATATAATCATCACATTTTTTCTTTACTCTTTCCATCGCAGAAAACAACAGCCTTTTTAAGAAGTTCCCTTTTTTATCTTATATTTGAAGTCTACCTTTTATTTTCATTTTCAGTTAGTTTGCGTTGACATTTTCCAACATGCCCATCTTTCTCACTTATCGCCACTGAAACCACTTTATAACTGACTCATGGTGAACCATCACTTCCATGAAGTGAGGACATCGAGCTGTTAATCCTTCTTTGAAGTTATTTTGTTTTTGGTGATCAAAGCAAAAATAACTGGAAACTTTTCGGTCTCACTTATTTACATTTTTCAAGAAGTAATCACAGTTGGCAGGATGAGGTTAAATTAGCTAATCAGAACCTTTTACTGGTCATAATGGCTGTTTTTCCAATTGAGCTACTAATTATATCATTTTCATATAGTATATTGAATGGAAAAATAGCCAGTGAACATTTAGTGTCATTTTATTGGCTTCACATTATTTGGGGGGGTTTTTCTTGATATTTTGGCACAAATCTGAGAAGAGACTTTAAAGCTTTTAAGTTCAGCCAGCAGCAGAGTTGAGCCATTTCCTAACTGAGCAGACAGTCAGTGTCACATTATACTAGAATTAGGGCTGGACAACAAACGGAAAACTGACCAAAACCGACATCAGTCTCTCACTAACTTAATCAAAGTCACACCTGTGTGCTCAGGAAGTGAATTCCTTCAGACAGGCGGCTGTCTTCTGCTTTGATAAAAGTAAATCAACGAATCACATCTGACCCAAACGACTGACTGTGATACAGATCAAAAGAAAACTAAATGTAAATACTGTTGGATAATAGTTGTGGTTGAGAGGAAATAGCAACTATTTGTTCTATCACCTGTAACACGACCGAGTGCATGGCCAAGAAAGAAGAAATAACAGAAAATGTGCACACTTGACCTGAGCGCTGTAATAGATAGTTTCAGAGTTGAGCTAAATGTAACAATTTGTGTAACAATCGAAAATAACTAATAAATGCTTAATAATGATGTGGCTTCTTATATCATGTTCCACCTGATCTTAGTTTTCAGCTTGTCCAGATGTTTGCATTCTAATTTTAAACCTGAAGGCTCCTCAGAGGAGCACATCAGATAACAGGGGAACTGCTGCTATAACAAACACAAAATCCACGCTCAGTTTGGGCAGCTGAAAGAGGAACTCTCTCTCCTCTGGTTCAGCTGACTTTGCTGAATGGAGTGTGTCGTAGATGCGTTGCATTTAGAAAGTGTGTTTTGGAGTGTGTGTGCAGTTCTCTACAGTGCCATGGCCAGTAGAGCGTGGCTAATGCATTTTGATGGCTCTTCCAAACTGCAGTGCAGAGGGGCCTCTTGCTTCAGTTGCCTTACTTTAGTTTTTAATTATAATTTTTTTTCTTCTGTGAGCAGCTTTGGGAACGCAGCTCTGGATGAGCGCAGTATCCTCGCACCGCTCTATCAGTGCTGCATGTGAGTACTCGGGAAATTATCAAATCTCAGTTGTTGATGATCACATTTTTAATATCATTTTTTACTCTAATATCTCTTGCATTTCCTTCCTCTGTCAGGGTTCGTGTGTCCACATGGAACAGGTTAAACCTGCTGAGAAGCGGAGCTCTGAGTTCAGCTATGCGACAGGCTCTGACATTCGACCCTATCCATCCGATCCTGGCCGAGCCACATCTCACAGCCCTGGACAGACGTCTGTCTGGAGTCATAGCAACTGTCAAGCAGTGTATGGAGGCACAGGGCCCCGACAACACTCTAATAGAGGACCGAATGAACCTCCCACATCCCTAGAAACAAAGGGAACAGAGGAACGGGAACAGCCAGGACTTCCCGAGCGTGGAGAAGAGGAGGGACATGGAAGGAGGTGATTGATGAAATGGATGAGTCCTGGTGTTAAAGGAAGAGATGCAGAGTGAGTAAATGGGTCGACAGGGTGGAACAAAGACTGTTTCCTCCCTTGTCCTTTCTTTGTTTGTCACTCTGGAGTGGTTCTCTAAAAGGAATCACTGGATTCAAGGTGTAACTATAGAAACTTTTTCTCAGGACTGTTGTACACTATAGGACAGTATCTGCTGTAAGGACCCCTCCGTCTACTACAACTATTGGCTGTGACGACACTCCTGTCTTGGGCAAATTCTCCCTCCCAGCCCAGCTTTCCCATAGAAGTCAACTAGGGAGGGAGGACGGAGCATTCAAAGGAGCAGGATGCAAAAATGAGCCACCAGCGCCTCGATGAAAAACGCTGTACAGCCGTGTTTCAGGCTGTTTGGAGCTTACAGTCCAAGAAACTGAAAAGTAGATTCCTGTTGAATTTACAGGAAATTAAATCTATTTTAGAACTGAAATTTTCTTTTCCCTTGAATTGAAATTGAACTTTGATTGGAAGGAATTAACTCAGCCCTACGGCATCATTGTGTACATATTTAACTATGTAGTGACATAGAATTATGAGGCGAAAGAATATAAATTTGTGGATTATAATATTAAATAAACTTAAGGGTGCGTGTGTGTGTGTGCGCGTGTGGGTGTGTGTATGGAAGAGTGCCATATTGTGCCATAAATAAGAAGGCTACTGACATGACAAACTTGAAGTGAGGAGACACAGGTCGGGTGTGTGGGTTCATCTTCAGCATTAAACTATGATCTATTTAATTGTGGTCCTTTCAGTCATCTTTTCCCATGTCTTCACCACTAAAAAAGCACAAAGTCTGTTTTGAAATATGTGTTGGTGCTGTCAGTGCTACTATAAAAAACAATTTGGTCTGATGTGGTGCAGTGTTTGTGTTGGAAGGGACTTTCACTTTAGTCTTACTTTTAGTTGCTCAGATTTTTTATTTTAGTCATATTTGATCTGAGATGCGTTACAGGTCATATCTGGAACACACCGGTTATAGTTAACATTTAGTTTATAATAAGTAGTTTTAGTTTCCATCTTTCATCGTCTCACTTCCTGTAAAATTGTTTTCATTTTTCCAAGTTTGAATCGCTTCTCATGCGCTACATTTTTAGTCACATATTAGTCTAAGGTGTGATTACAAAAGGTTGTTCCTATGCCTGTGTGATTTTACTTGTTTCCATTAGCTGATGCAAACAAATTGTGTGCATTGCAGTGTCTGTCTCACTGTTAGAGGTTTGTTTTCATTTATGTCATCTGGAGATTTAAGCAGATAGAAGAGCCAGTGCTAACGCAGGTTGAACATCACAACAAAATAAAATCTATGTTGCTGGTGTTTTTAGTTGTGGTTTGCACACCTGTGAAGAAGTGGGCAACATCCAGCCGTCTTAATGTCTGATCCTCCAGACTTTAAGAGCAGCTGTCTGTGACTAAACTGTAAGCCGGCACAGCATGTCTGAATGTTATCCTGATTTTTCTCCTTAAGCAAATTGTAGATTTGAGCTAACTTTAGACCTCGGTTGAGCATTTGCCACTTCTTTCAGGTCGTGTTTGCACACTCAGGGTGCAGGGGTTTGAGAAAGGATGTGTGTGGGCAGCTGATGATTAACCAGATAGCACTTTTCTTCCACAAAGTCAAACTTTCCTAGTCCTTTTTCTCTTGATGTCTGTCAGCTGAAATTGAAATACCCAGCTCATCCCTCTGACTCTGATAACTCAGTATTCCTTGAATGAATACTTCTGACCTGTGAACAGATCTAAGTGTTGTTACAGTACTTTTGACGATGGATTTCCCCATTTGAGTGTGTGCTTCTGTTACAGATCATCTTTCACCACAGGAGCTTATCCTTATCACTTGACATTTACTTCATCTTGTTTGTTAACCCTGGCTGTGGTGGTATCATGGCTACAAAGTGTATACCCTTATTCCCTGGTCTGATTGAGTTTTGTTGTTTTTTGCTACACCCACAGAGGGGAAACTTAACTGTGAAACCATGTGGCAGGTCCCCCCTTTCCCACATGCAGATGTTCACTCTCAGCTGCCTGCTTGTCTTGCCGTCACATCCAGCCTCGCTGTGTTTATATGTGTAACAAACCAGATGATGTAGGACACCTGTTTCGTTTAGTCTAAGCAGGTGTTTTACTTGGGACAACTTGCCAAAACATTGAAACTTTGACGAAAACCACGGTTTTCATCAGGTCAGGGCATGTCAGGTCATGTCAGAGTAAATACTGAATGTGCTTCTACAAAAGGAACAACAGTGAGTTTACTGATATCTTCATAGTGTGTTGACACTCTGAATTCATTATTGTCTGGTTGTCTCTGTAGCCCCATCATGCCATGCAACATCAGCCTTTAATATTTTACTTTTCATGTTCCTTTTTTACTTCTCTGATCTTAGAATAATATTTTCTGTGTCTTATGTTTCCTCAATTAACTCATTACAACGTACAACAGACATTAGATGTCCCTCTAGGATAACTTATGCATGTTATAGATACCATGTGGAATGGACAAAGTACCACTAAGCTTCATAAAGCCACTGTAAACTCACCACTGATTATAGCAGACACTGCAGACGTCCCAACACCTATTACAGGAGTATAAACCTGTGTGTGTAGGAGATAAAGTATGACATGACTGCTGACTCAATACAAGTACAACAAACACACTATACATCACACTCTTTAAAGTGATGCAATGAGACTAATGTCTAAGAAAGCTACTATTGACTACTTGACTCACCTTGATAAGGGTGTCTTGCAGCACTTTTAAAGGGGAACTACACACGACACACAAGCAATACACTGATGCAAGGCTGATGGAGGTTCAATGTATGGCAATTTATTTGTGGTAATTTGTTTAGTTTACTTTAGACTGAAATATAGAGGCCCTGTGTCAAATCTAGTTTTAATACCTTTAATATTTCAGCTGATAATGTTTACATGGTGCATTTACTTGAAAGAATAGATTGACATTTTGGGAAACACACTTATTCACTTCCTTGCCAGAGTTGGATAAAAAGATTGATTTGACACTCTCTGTTGCTACTGCTGGCTGTTGGTTAGCTTAGCTTAGCATAAAGACTGGAAGCAGGGGAAAGCAGCTAGCCTGCTCTGTCCAAAGGAAACAAAATCTCCCTACCAGCACCTGGAAAGCTCACTAATTGACAGGTTTTTATCTATGTTATGTAAAAATGATATGCAGGGTTATGTGAGTATTTCTTGGCCAGGCGCAGTGACTTCCTTTGATTAAACGAACAAGATATATTTTCATTTTTAGTGAGCTTTAAAATAGATTTAATTGTAATAAACTTAGAACTTGGAGAACGAGGGGGTGGGAGGTGATACGAGGTCCCAGCTCATTATTGCCTCCGGTCCCCCCTAGCAGAATATTCTGGCCCTGCACTGATGTGCAATTTACTTAGAAGTGGTTCAATTTTATTTTTTACTACTATTTTTATTGGTGAAAGCAGGACAAGTACATCTTAGTCACTTACATATCACCATATTTTACTTTAACGTGGTTCAATTTCTTTGTATACTGTACCACCACGCAGGATGGTGCCCTATTTTATGAACTTCATTAACCCTTTGCTTACTTATGTATGCCGTTGTTAGGGTTAGAACATATAAAGTTCATTTAACTTGACAACATAAACAAAACATTAAACCTAATTCTAACAGTGGAAGAATATATTTGTTGAAGATGGTCACATGACCACTTTTGTCTTTGGTTTCCTAGAAACAAGTTGTAGCTCAACTTCCTCCGCGGGTCCCTACACCCCCTTATGAATATTATGGGAACATGACCGTGATTGAAGCGAACATGATGTGGGAGGTTTCACTCTAGTCGGGTTGTGTACCAGCATCGCAGTGCAGCAGAGCAGACTGAGCACTCACCCAGTCCAGGCTCCTGGTGCGCTGGTTTCACTCTTGCTTCTCCCTCACGGTGTGTGTGTGTGTGTGTGTGTGCGCGCTTTCTGCCTTGTATCGCATGGGCGCGCTGCAACTACCCCACCCACACACAGACTCAGACAAAATAAAGAGTAGATCACGAGCGGTTTCTTTCCAGTCACTCCCCTCCTTTCAGCTTGCCCACTCGCGTCAAAAGCCTCGCTGAGCTCCTGCAGGGCGCTCAGAGCACTGATGGACCTGAGGAGGATGGATGCTGACGGAGGCCGTGTGGTCCATCGGGACAGGCGCGCGAGGAAGCTCGCGGTGGTCGTCGCAGTGCAGAACGTGCTGGTGGCTGCGTGCCTGGTGGTCACGCTTTACGTTTACTGGGACGTTCAGGGGCGGGTGAGTAAGCTGCGAGCGGAGTGTACTGTAGAGAGGAGATGATGGCCACTAACAGACTGTAGACTGTTGGTTAATCAATATACTTTGGATGTTTGAGAAACCTATTAAAACTAAACTACTGAGAATTTAAAAAGGTCTGCAAAAACTGATAAAGTTGACAAACTACACTCATATAATGCTGCTGCTGAGTCAGTGATTTATTTCAAGTACACAAAAGTTTAACAAGTTGACCTCCAGATGTCATCAGTCAACAAATACATCCAGACTTCCTTCCTCTGCTTGTGCACAAATTAATTGAAATTGCTATTAAACCTAGCTTAGCTTATTGAGTGTCCTAAAACCATTGCTTTAGTGGATGGAATAATCATGCTAACTATCAGACATTTTATGTCTGGCCCTTTTTTTGTACATATGGAAACTTCCCACTCAGTGCAGCATTGTTTATTCATACCTTATATGAGGAAATGTCTGGGTCTTGCACTCACTCACCGGAGCCAGGAGGCAACTGCATATGGAAACCGTTCCCATTTCAAGTTGAAACCCCCCCTTTGGTATAAAGGGTCTGGAAAGCTACTAGTTACTGTGATACGTCTTGTCTTCTTGTACCTGTCCTTTATTGGGAGTAGCTATTCTACTTTCACTGAGGGGGATTTTTGAGTAAGTATTCAACTTAACTAATTTTAGTATTACAAAGTTTACAGAGTAACATTCAGTTGTGCCGTTTTGATACAATCAGAAATTACACTATTCAAAAGTCAGAAGCTACAGGAATGGGTGTGCAGAGTTTCTCCAGATATCCTATGACCTGGATGACTGATTATCTGCATAGACATACAGCATCTGCACAGTTAATGTATAATGATCATTTTAATGACTAACACCAGAGCCTAAATGTTGATCGCTGCAATGCTACTCTCACTACAGTTATTAATCATCCCATTGTGTGACCCATTGTAGTTTCTGTCAGCCTGCCTATTTTCACACCATGTCACTTAAACCACCATATCAAACAAACAAGCTTTGTGCTTCCCAGAGTCGAACATCAAGGGATTACAGAGCAAAGCTGTGTGACCTTTCAAAAAACACTGATGCTGAGCGACATTTATAATATCAGTCATAATGGCAGTGAAGGCCAACTAACATCAGGAAAGCTGGAAGGTCAATAAACAAAGCTACCAGTTCTCTAACGTTAGTTTGTGTCTTTTCTTTACAGAAACTAACTCCTGGAGATAATGTACACATACAGTTTGATGCCATTTCAGGTGAGTAACCAAAAAAAACAACTTTGTTTTCTTTTTATCTTTTTGTTCACTCATGTTGAGACTTTCACAAGTGTGTTTTGACCTTTTTTCACTTCCCCTCTCTGTCTCACCCTCCAGACATCTCAGGCAATGCAACACTGCAGTTTGGTCACATTCACAGCAGCAATATGATGAGCCTGGTCGGCAAGAACAACGACACGATCTATGTCAACTGCACTGGACCCTACGTTTTGTATGTGGACGTGTGTTACAAGAGCCTGAGGAACGAGGAGGCCGGAGGGATGCTGCAGCTGCGGGTGAAAGAAAGTCCTGTCAGCTCTTTCACCCTGAATGCTACACATGAAGTCTGCAGGGGGCTCAACAGTATAGCCTACCTCAGGGCGAAGGAGGAGGCGAGCCTGCACTTGTTCTCCACAAACGGGTTCAAGGTTAAGAAAGTGACTGTGGGCCTGAGCTATCTGCTGGCGAGAGAGTGTGAATACTGACCAATAAATGCTCTCTGAAGAAAAAGACATGAAGACCAGAGCTGACTGGAATGAGGAATAGAGCTCAATACTCCTGTTCATCTGCCGCTGTGAGAACAGACACACTAAGCAGGACTCACACTGATGGCATGACTTGTGTTGACAGTCTATTTTGTTTATTACCTCAACCAAGGGAGCGACGCTTCTGATAATTTGACTGTCAGTAAGAAGTCAACAACTTGTGCAAGAGCAAATCATATGATTTTGGTGGTGGCAATTCACAATTATCATTTTGTAGATATGAAACTGCTAAAATAACTAAAGAAGAAGAACTACCCCTTAATAAGCACCCCCTTTTTTGTGCACAAGCCCAAAATTTGGTTACTGTTCCTGAACCAACTGACAATTATTTTCCTTATCAATTAATCAGCCGATTATTTTCTCGATTAATCAATGAATCGTTTGGTTTGTAAAACATTAGATAATAGTGAAAAATATTCACCACCATTCCCTCAAGCCCAAGGTGACTTATTCAAGTTGCTTTTGATGTCGGAACAATAGTCCAAAACCCAAAGATATTCACTTGACTATTATGTAAGACAAGGGAAAACAGCATATTGTCACATTTAAAAAGCTGGAACCATCAAATCTTTGGTGTTTTTGCTTGACAAATGACTTAAATGCTTATGAATTATCCAAATAGTTATAATATTTCTGATTACAGTCATGATCCTCTTTTAAAAAGGTAGCTTTTTGAAGTTTATTATCAAAAAGTCAGAATTAGTCTGAGAGGTACTGAACCACATTTACAGAGGCACCTTTTGTTCTAATTTATAAGCACTCCTGCTACAAAACAAGCAACTGTCATCGCAGTGACATTGGGATCTTAAAGAGGTTTACACAGATAAAATCACAAGGCTTGTGCTTTTGACAAAGTTGAGTGAGGATTCAACTGGATGCGTTTCCAAATAATGTAACTAACTGCTGCTTGTTAAGGAGTTTTGCACTCCTCAGGTGCCTTCTAGTTTTAATTTATAGTAATACTTTTCAGTACTTTATTTTACTGTAACAGTACAGAGTTGTGTAGTACCTAATGAATGTATTTGTTATTGGTGCATATATTTCCTGGGAAGCTCAGAGTCATAAACTCTGTGTGCTGTGTGGCTACCAAACATGGCTCAAACAGTGTTTAACTTGTATTACCAGATTGGTGGAGTTTACCACAACAATGACTGTCTCACTGACATGTTCACCGTAAATGCCCTGGGCCTTTTTTTTCTTCTGTAACTAACGTGTTACCGGATATTGTCCGTTTTATCTTGATAGACTAGGGCTGGTGCTCCCGGAGAGTTAAACAAACGTCAGACTGATTTGATGCTGCAATCGCACTTAACACACAGACAGCTCAGGGTAAAGACCAAAGAGGAGGTGAACGAAGTGGTTTTCACCGTTTTGATTGTATCTGCACTCACAGTGCCCTTTGTTATGTTGCAATATGTCACCTGTTTGTGTTTTTTTATTATGCCTATAGTTATTAAGTAAGAACCAAGTGCTGATAAACCCCCTGTGAGGTTCTTTGTATATATATATACACTGTATTAGTGAAGCTATGATATTTTCATGTATTAATGATGAGTACTTGTCAAACCATAATATAGGCAGGTTTACCATTTAAACAATGTCATGTTCAGTGTCATTTTTGTTTAAATTGGTTGGTTTGATGGTTTTGATCTCTACTATATCATAAATAAAAATATTTTCACATGTTTAAAAGGAGGATCTTTTCATTTGGATTTTTCAAATACCCAATGAAAAGATCAGTGGTGATTTAAATGGTTGTAAAATGAGCTAAAACTTTCTCACAAAAGCGCTTCCACAGTTTCATATGAATATGAAATAATGTTGTGATATGAGAATGGCACTGTATAATTGATCCAGGGGATATACTGTGTAGCTACCTCATGTAAGCTTTGGCACTGATCACCTGTTAGAATGAAACTTTAATAAAAACAGTTTGGGCGATAAGTTTCTCTTTGTTTTCACTGTTCTTGCTCTCTCACTCTCTCTGTCTGGCTGCTGTGAGAGTCAGCAGTTTCATCATCATTCCCTGGCACGTAAAACGTTGTTTAACCCAAAGTGAAAGTGAATTAAAGAAGGAGCCCTCTCACGTCACACAATGACCTGACGTGACACTGCTGCACTGAAATGATCAGTCCGTTTGTTCACTTCACAACACATCACAGCTGAAGGGCTTAGCTTAAGCAGTACAGTTTCAGACTCACTTCCAGGGGTATTTCTTTAATAAAAGGCGGGTATCGTCTGTGTTTGAAGATCTGAATCTGTAGCTTGGCTTCTTGTCATTTCTAATAATAGAACAACAGGTTTTGACAAATGTTTTCAGGCATTCCGAGATGTGTGTGGAAATACCTTGAAGACATAGGGAAGTGTGGTACAGTTTGACAGCTTCTTTGGTATCAGGAACAAGGGTTGAATGCTGGAGCAAGTTTAAACTTGAACATTAAAACGTACCTACATCCAGGGGTTTATTTTTGGCATGAGAATTGTAAGCAAGTCACAAAACGTCTATCTTTAAACACACACAGTGTGTGTTCAGATGTGTAGAGACACGTGTTCAGTGTTAAACCACTTCAGCATTGAATGGAGTTATAAATATTATTTTTCAGCACATTTGCAAATACAGCCCTCATTAAACCAGCTTTAATGTTGTTAGTACTCACAATCATTCAGTCTATCAGAGTTATCTGAGAGTATGTGATGTTTGTACAGGACAGTGTCATGCATTGCATACTTCCTGATAACTGTAGAGAAAATATTGTTGTGGGTTTTGGTTACAGGTACAAGCAGGAGATGAGGGCAGATTTTTCTCTTGGACCACATCCCAGTCCACTACTTCTTCATGTCAGTAAACATAACGAAGAAAAGAAACACAATGTGGACTCTGTAAGGGCAACATTTATCATTATGAGTGTTTTATGGTATTTTATTTACTTACTTTCTTGTGTTGTAGTTTCGTCTGA
>LKNJ01005028.1:2500-25000 GCA_002120245.1 Maccullochella peelii | reverse complement strand
CCTGATGGGGGAAGTCTTGGGTTTATAACAGGATGAAGTTTTCATTTTGTCATGTTTTTACTGTATTGGTTTTCCTTGATTGTGAAACACTTGACTTTATCCTGAAAAGAACCCCACAGACGAATGTAATCACTATGAATGTGTAAGTCCTGCGTGAAGACACGTGAACTCGTGTGGGTGAAGCGATTCCTCGGAGGTTTATCGCGTGTCGCAGCAGCTGTGTGACCCAGCTGATGAATGTCTGTTTTCACCTTCAGTTTCTGTTTTTAGCAGCTGAATGAAGCGAGGAGCCTTCTGCGACCGAGGCTGTTAATTTGCTAAAGCTTTTAGCTTCGGTCAGCGAACACGGTTCTGTCTGGATACACAGGAACCTTCTGATTCAACGGGACGTTTATGGGACAGAGAGAAAAGTTTGCTTCCTGATAGTCGGGCCGATTGCTGCCGAGTGTCACCGAATGTGAGCCGGCTTTCAAATATGTCAAATATATTATTTTGTGTTAGAAAATCAGCTCCAGCGTCTTCACCTGAAATTGGTCGGTCACTTGTGGCGCACCATTCATCAGGATCCAGGCGGCCATTTTGGCTCTCTGGGTTGGCTGACCTTGCGTGAAGACATCTGACAACATAGAGCAGTTGGCCCAACACGTTAAGTGTCTGCTCCGGGCTCGTAGCTGAGAGGGGGAAAGGTCAGAGGTCACCAAAGCATCGTGCTTCGTTGTCAGGAGGGCATGAATCTTCTGGAGTTGTTGAGATATCTCACTCCAAACCAAAGTGACGGACTGACAGTCGAACTGAAATCACCAGAAGATATTCAGCCTCACTCCTGAAACATTCATATCATTCATCTGTTAAAACTACTGGATGCCCCTCAAGATGGCACCTGCCAGTGCAAAAGCTCAAACTGTCTCTCTTCCAGCTTTGCTTTGCTGCGATGTGCAGCCCACTGCACATGCTCATTAGCGTTTCTCCAGCCTGATATTACGTCTTCAGCAGGAACCTGTGATGATGAGACGGATGTCTGTCAGTGACCTGCTGCTGAGTGATCGATCACTGCGCTCAAAGCTCTGAAACTTTGTTGTTTCCTCGCCCACCTGCCCCCCGCTGACACCCTCACATCCAACTTCATGTTGGGGGGGGGTTGCTGATTGATTCGCTTCCTGTTTGGCATCATCTTCTGCTCAGCGTGCAGGCGCAGCTTCGAGGCAGATCTACCCCTCAGTAAAAGCCGTACAGCACACATCCGTCTCAGAGTGTTGAACACCTGCAGAGCTGTAAGAGCTCCCAGAGAGACGCAGAGCCTGGAGGACACACCGAGACAGACGTCTTCATCTCCCCCTCCATCACCACCCCGCCTCCCCCGCTGTCACCTAATTGTGATGTTAAAGCGGGTGAGTCAGAGGGGGGAGTGATAAAACAGCCTGCTGAGAGAGGAGGTGCAAATTGTTTCCCCTGCTGGTCTGATGTTGACCTGAGCAACAGGTGAGAACTGTAAATAACGAGCTTTAAACTGTCTGAACTGTGAGATTCTCAGCTTTCTGAGGCAACTTGAACGGTGCATTTATGACAATCAGGGCTCACTTGAGTGGAAATTTGACTCTCAGAGGTGATATTTACCAGAATATAAAGAGGGCACCAACATGTAAATATTGTCACATTGTTCAGTGAACAAACGCCCCGGACAGCATCCAATAAATGTGCCAAACTTCACATGGAGTTCACCTAAACACAACTTTTCACATTGACAAAACAAAAATTCCCAGATTGACTCTGGAGTTATTCAACAAAACAGTTTTTTAAACTGGGTGTTTTTTTAAAATGTCAGTACAGTGTGCTCACACCAGGGTGATGCATGATGGTGACTTCACACTGCAGCAGAGAGAAAGGGCAGCTTCCCCTGAATCGTGTGATGTACAACACTCGACACTGACTGAAAGAATGAGCTCAGAATTGGCAGAAATATAAAACTATGTCCAGGCGTTTCTTTGTCTGTGTAGGTTTATTAAGCTGAAGAAGAAGGAGGATTTTCAACACTTCATCCTTCAGTTTATCACAAACACCTGGAGATACGTGGTTTTCACAGGACAGGAAGGAGAAGGAGAACTGTAATCTGTAAAGTAACTAAAGCTGTCAGATAAATGTAGTGATGTTTATTTTTTCTCCCCACTACGATCCGCACCGAGAGGCTTTTTCTCTTCTTTTTGGTGTGAAGCTCTTCACCGAGCCGGGAGCGCCAACTCTCTGTTGCTATGCAACTAAAGCGAGAGAGTGTGACACTCTGATTAAAGCCGAGATGTTTCTGAGTTTCTCTGCGAGAAGAAAAAAACACGAGCCGGGCCGTCGACAGCTCTGACTCTGAGCCGTTAACCAGGAGAAGCCAGGCATCGCGTCGACAACCTGAAACCACAGAGACGCTGCTGGAGGGGTTTAGCTGGAATGACCCCTGACCCTTAACTGCACCGACCTGCCACCAAGATACACCAACCAGAGAGAAGCAGGAAGAGGAGATGTAGTTCAACGAGAATGACAGTTATGCACCTGTTCTAGGTTGACTGTTTATGTGTTTGTCTTCTGCCTGATGAAGACTCAGCAGAGTCCAGACGTTTGGCTGTAAATCAGTCAGTGAGCTCCAGACTGTTTTGTGTCCTCGAGCAGGAGAAGCTCCTGATTCAGCTGCAAACTGCTGGACGAAGAACAGAGAACCTGTTTTTTCAGAATTGGTAACTAATGTCTACGAAACATGACGGCGGCCAGCAAGTAACGGGCGAACCCAAAACTTTGTTTCTTTTGTTGAGAGGCTTGAAAAGCCAAAAATATTCTCGTTGCTGCTGGAGTTCGGAGGCTGCTGACCAGACGAAGAAGAAGCGTACGACTTCATGCCAGACTTGATTTTTTACATTTATCAAATCAGAATTTTGGCAACTTTTAGGTTGGACTGCATTTATATTGCGCTCACACCCAAAGTGCTTTTCAGTGTGCCTGTCATTTTACTGAAAGGATGTGCTTTGAAAGGCCGGGAAGAGAAGCTTTATCATGTTTAAATAAAATAAAAGTGCAAGCAGCACACTTGGTTGCTGTATTATCCGCTGGATGTCATTTTTTTTAGCTAAAATCTCTTTGTTCTGTGTGTTTTACTCACTTTATCAACCGAAGCTACGTTAGGCACGACGCCATCTGCCACGTGAGCTGCTGTCACCTGACGCAGACCTCAGATTTCTGCAGGTGAGATGATGAGCAGGAGATTAAATATCAGCCGAGAGACAAAACTTTACAGTAAAACATTGTTAGTTTAAGTTGTTTACAGATTGTGTTTTTCTTCTTTCAGTCGACTCAGCGTTCTGTAAAATGTCAACGGCAAATTTATAAACTTAATTTTAAGTCATTTATGAGTGATGAATTTTATCATTCTGGTGAAATGAAGCTCGAGGTTTATAAAACGGAACGAATGCGTCTGAATATTTCTGTCTTTGTGCATTCACACAGTTTTAGTCGTGAACCACAGAGTGTAATGCATCAGGCCTCCGGGCTCTGCTGTTCTGGATTGCATCCTGTGTGTCGGTCGCACCTGCGTCAGGTGGAGTTAACGAGGTCGGCGATGCCTCGCAGCAGCTCAGTGACTGATGGCTGATGTACTATCAGCATCAACAGCAGCAACCTGAACTCTCAAACACTGCACCCAAACAAGAAACAAAGCCCTGCAGCTGTGACAGAGGATTTATTAATGCTGTGCAGTGACTGAATTCAAATGGTTTAGCTGTGTTAATGTAATGTTTAGCAGCTAGATTTACAGCGGCAGTGGGTTACACTTACATAGACAGTTATATACTGGCCATGACCTGGACCCTCCCACAACATACAGGGGTGTTTGACCCTGATTTTACCTTTTAAACTCACACAAACAATAAATACATAAAAACTCCACAATAGTTACAAAACAGCCAAAAACCTAAATGACTTAAAGTTGTTATACACTCTACATTAAGTTAAACTACACCAAACACCCCTCACAGTTCTACCACTAGTGTTCAGACACCAGACATTGACTTCATTTTTGCCACTTGAAATATAACTTATTCATTTATGTGTTGCCAAACAATAAAAAAACACAATTTTGCAGAAACCAAACCAGCCAAACGGCCTTCAGTCAGTGTCAGCATGCGGCAGCTACAGTGCCTGCAAAACACCACAGACACCACTACACATAAATACAACATGTAAATAAAATACATTTCACACCAGCAGTTTGTACTGTTATTTATTATTTATACAAATAGACATAAAGCAAAGCTACAAGCCTTTATTATAAGCCGCTAAATTGAACTGTTAGCTAATCTAAATCAAGTGGTTTAGCTCTTCAAAACTGTAAGAAACTGCCTGAGCTGCTAAATTTAACCAAGGTGGTGTAGTTGCAAAACTAAACGGCTAGCTAACTTGAACAAAAGTGGTTTAGCTACCAAACTGAACTGTTTGTTAACCCAAACCACTATTTTAGCTGCTAATCTGAACTGTTAATCAATCTAAATTAAAGCTAGTTAACCTAAATCAAAGTGGTTTAGCTGCTGAACCAAACCTGCTGAAGGTTTGCTAAAAGCTCCATTGGACCATCATTGAATCAATATCACTTTCAATTTCCTGTTATTATCGCAAAATCCTTTGTGAAAAATGTATGCTGTTCAAATCTCATGCTTATGTCACTGAACTAAACCGTTTGAGCTGCTAAACTGCTCTGTTTAACCAAAGCAGTTTAGCTGTTAAAGCTGAACCAAAGTGGCTTTGCTGCTAAACTAAACCTGTTAAAGGTTTGCTAACAGCTTTATTGCTCTTCAAACCTCATGCTCCTGCTACACGTGTACGTAGAAACACAAAGTGAGTACAGGATGTGGTTGAGACAGACAGCACTACAGGAGGAAGATTTGATTAAATAAACAGGTTATATTTCAGCAGGACTCTGGTCCTCAGTTTCTGCCTTCAGAGCAGAAAGTGGAGGTGAAAGGAGCGCTGTGCTAATAAAGCAGAGCCTCCATTTCACCTGCTGACCTGCGCACCAATTTAACAAGAGCAGGAGAGCCGGGCCGCTCGGCGAGGAGCAGCTGATTAACTCCCTCAGGAGCAGGTGGGGGGGAGGACGGAGGTTTGCTTCCCACACTGCTTCGTTCTTCTTTTAGCATCGTGCTAACATCTGCAGTCTGTTCTTCTTCAGTCTGGATGTGAGAATGACTCACTTTCAACAGTCTGGTCCGGCCCTCACACGTTGTTCATGTTGAAACTGCGTTCCTAGCGACAGTAGTTGCTCTGTGGATGGCAATCCCGGTCGGACGTTCACCACTTTGGTCCAGATTGAAATATTGGATGGATTATCATGAAATGGACTGACTGGCTTTTCCTTTAGCGCCACCATCAGGTCAAAATTTAAATTTGTTCAATACAAAACTAATGACATTCCCATCAGCCTCAGCTGTACTTTGTGTTTATTGCTAATTAGCAATGTTAGCATGCTAACACATTAATTTAATCTGCTAAACATCAAACACTTTTCTTGTATTTGGGTGCTGATTTCAGGGAAAGAAAAGCAGTTATTTGAGTTAGTTTTGTAAAGTTTCTAAGCTGTTGGTTTCCACAGGAATTTCTGTGAAGGACATAAACCCCTCATTACATTTATTTATTATTGGAAACTATTGTCTTCTTGATTTGAATGCCTGGCTGTAGATAGATTTCATTTTTTTCATGTTTAGCAGACTGCCATGACAAAGACTCTTAATTAATTGGAATTTATCTAAGCATACCAGCTGAACACTGTCTCCTTTTCCCCCTAAAATGATGACCAAATTACACACTCCTCTCCAGAATCCTTCCTTTGAATTTACAGCTACGAAACACCAGCAGCATCTCGACGGGCATCATTGTGCCTTGATACAAGTCAACTCTTCAAGATATATTATTGCCTTGTTTCTGTTACAGATTAAGGTATTAAGAATTCTAATATAACCTGGTTGGAAGTGCCTCTCCTGGTCTCCTCTCACTTATTTACCTCTGACCTTTGTGTCCTCCAGGAAGGTGCTGAAGCAGATTCCTCTGGGCGACCTTCAACCTGACGAGACGGTCCGAGCGACACAGGAAGCCCACCTGCTGTCTCAGCTGCACCACCCGGCCATCCTCACCTTCTACCACAGCTTCCTGGAGAGAGACGCCTTCTGCATCATCACAGAGTTCTGCCAGGTAACACCGACACCAAGGATGGCCTCACCTGAGAACCTGGGGGAAAGTTAAGGGTACATCTGAATGTTCCTGAATGTTCAACATCCTGATCCAATGTTGAACCACCTCAACTGGCTCCTTTTGACACGAAGGAGCAGTGGTTCTCCGGATGTCTGAGCTCCTTACACTGCCTCTAACCCCACGACTCATTTCGGACGCTTGTATCCACGATCTCACTCCTTCGGTCACTCCCCAAAGCTCATGACCACAGGTGAGGGTTGTATTGAAAGCTTTGCCTTTCAGCTCAGCTCCCTCTGAACCACAACGGTCCGGTACAACGCCCGCATTACTGCTGACACTGCACCGATGGTGAACAAGACTCAGAGATACTTGAACTCACTTGGGGCAGTACCGCTTAGTCCTACAGGGCTCTTGCATGTTCATGCACAGGTGTTTGTTTTAATCCGTGAAATTAAAATTAGATTCACAGCAGAAACAACTAAACCCTGTAAGCTGTTTCTCTGCTCAGTGTTTCTCCAAGCATCCATCATTTCTGTTCTGAGTGTGAGGAGGTAAAAGAGAAAACAAAGCAATAATATGAAACTGAACCCCCCCCCCATCCTCCTCTCTGTTTCCGTCTTTTCATTATATTTTTCCTCGTCTTCTCTGCTGTCTTGATTACAGCAGGTTCTGTCTTCATACTCAAGCCTCTCCTCTCCACTAATGAACCTCACGCTGCCTTCAGGTCCTCTCCCTCCCACACACGGTGTTTTCTGCTCCAACACGTCACTCGGAGGTGATCCCCCCTCGTTATCGGCTCAGCTCGTCTCTCAGAGAGACTCTGACGCTCCGGCATCGCCTGAAGGTTTAATTCCCTCTCTGCTCTGTGTTTTTGTTGTTGGATTTGTACACCAGTGGAACCACAAACACAGGCAGGAAGCTGCAGCAGCTCTGAGGGTTCATTTGCAAAAAAAAACAAAAAACAGTCAGATTTTTCATACAGATGGATTTTAAAAGAGTCTACACACACACACACACACACACACTGCTGAACTCAGAGGCTGTTCAATCAAAGAGCCCGTGCACTCAGAGACCCTCGAAGCTATTGTTTCTAGTCAGACCATTACCCACAATCCCCTGCAGAGCTGTGGAGGACTCAGTGCAGCCTATTAGGGAAAAACAGGGTGTAGAAATCGTGCCTGGTTACAGGGGCGTTTCTCAGAGATGACAAGGTCCGGGGCTAAACCCAGACCATCCGGGGCTGGAACACTACTGCCTGGATTTCATTTCATTTTACTGCCAACATTACCTTTCATGTGGACTCTCTGACCTATAGCACCAGTGTTTAACTTCTACTTTACTTTTTTATTCTGTTTTTGCGTTTTTATTTGCCTGCTGTAGTGTTAAATTAAATAAAGCAGCAGCCTGCTGACAGTAGACTGAACTGAAACACTTGTTTATTTGTGCAACCATTTAGGGAATATCAGGTGTTTTGGCCATGAAGCCCGAAGTTGACGACACCAAATATTTTTGTTATTATTCTTTTTTTGTTTTTAGATCCGGGGTCCGGGGCTATTCATTAAACACTTGGGGCTGTAGCCTCGGGCGCCCAGACCTGACAACGCCGCTGCCTGATTCTAAGAATAACACAGAAAATGCATGTATGTGTTTTATTTGTATAGTTTAGATTTTAAATGGCTTTAAAAGCGCTTTGACAGAAAATACAAGAGGAAGAAAACACTCAACAATTACTGGACAGACCTTCATGTGGTGTCCTGAAACCATTCAGGCTCCTAACAGGAGCAGCACTTTTTATTTTAATGTTTAAATGTTACAAAATTAAAAATGTCTCTCATCGAGGGTTCGGCCTGGGAGCTGACAGGAAGAAAGTCGGACCCCTTGGATTCTTTTTGTAGATTTATAGAGTAGTTCATAGAGAGCTGAAGTGAAACAACTTCCAGGTTCTGTTCCAGAAGAAAGAGAACTTGTACCAGTCTGTGGTGAGTTCACGTGTCTGTAATAACAGCGGGACAGTGGAGCGTCTGCGGTGAGTTCACGTGTCTGTAATAACAGCGGGACAGTGGAGCGCCTGCGGTGAGTTCAGGGTCTGTAATAACAGCGGGACAGTGGAGCGTCTGCGGTGAGTTCAGGGTCTGTAATAACAGCAGGACAGTGGAGCGTCTGCGGTGAGTTCACGTGTCCGTGTGTCTCTCTGTCAGGACCGGGATCTGGACTGTAAGCTGGAGGAGGTGAGACGAGCCGGGCGGAGCCTCCCTGAACTCCAGGTCATCGACTGGCTCATCCAGCTGCTGCTCGGACTTCACTACATGCACGACAGGTTGGGATACGGTCGCCATGGCAACCTGCATTCCTCCCCTGCCTCCTCACACCCCCTCTCCCGTACATGTTTTTTTCTTCCTTTTCTGCATATTCGACATTTTCTGGATAATTAGGATAATTAGCTTCATTATCTACCTCACAGCATTACAGCTGGAGGTCAAAGGTCAACCTGCCAGCAGATGTGATGTGGTGGAACCAGACAGACATGTTCAGCCTTTTGTCAAATAGCTCCACATGTCACATGATCAATCAATGAAACAATAATTGTACAATAAGTGAATCAATCAATTAATCAGTTGTTTTTTCGTCCCATTTCTTTGACTGCTGCTCTGCTTTCTGCAGGCGAATCCTCCACCGAGATCTGAAGGCCAAGAACGTCTTCCTGAAACGAAACCTTGTTAAAATCGGTGAGTCTTCTGCTGCTGCTGCAAAGGCTCATGGGACTTTCTGCATGTTTCTTTGAAATCTTACTGAACATACATGTGTGTTTATGTGTGCGTGTGCGTGTGTGTGTTGGATGTGGGTTTGTTACAGAGTCCCTCATGCTGCTTTCAAAGACCCCCCCCCCCCACTAACAACAACAAAAGCTCTGAAAACAGGATCATAAATAGAAACGTGCCTCCAGTTAATAATGCGTCCATATTTAAGCGGGAGGAAGCCAGTGAGAGTTGGAGAGTAAACTCAGCAGATTGTCTCTCTGCACGTTTGGACTTTAACCAAACTCTGATGGCAGTTTGTAGTTTTCTGATCACCAGCTGATCACACAGAGAGGACAGACAGTTAATCAGCTGACTCCATTCACGCTGAGAAACACAGAGAGACATGTTGTTAGATTCATGGTCCTCAGTTTAAGGCCACATTTTCCAACAAAACAAATTTTGTGTTTTTTTAACATGCTTTTCTTTAAGCTTTATGATACACGGCAACATATCGATGTCACCGTGCATTTGCTCAGTTTCTCAAGAAACTTCCAAAATGTTAAAAGAACATCAAAGAATATTTTCCATCCTAGTTTCCGTTGAAATGAACACTCTGCTATCTGAAGGCTCGACAGAGGTCAGGCATAAAGCTGCTGTGTGCTGTTGCTTTGGTTGTGCGTAACGCTGCCTTAAGGTGGATTTATAGTTCTGCACTGAGGGGTTAAGGTGGAGCTGCGGAGCTCCTGTTCCTGTAATCTGTAATCTTTACACCTGCTGTCCAAACCTTTCATTCAGCCTCTTCTTCACAGACACTTTATATACTGCTAGTTTCTACCCGGGGATCAACACAGTTTTATCTTAACCATAATGTATTAGCTGATTATATTTTGTATAAATAATCTGAATCTGCAAAGTAACTAAAGCTAAAGTTAGGTAAATGTAGTGAAGTAAAAAGTATTTGCCTGTAGCAGAAGTAAAGTAGCTCAGTACCTGTACTCTCTGTACTGCAGCAGGAACGACAGCTTTGCTTAGACCTCCTCGGTTTGTTGTTGCTCGTCTGTTTCCAGGTGATTTCGGTGTTTCCTGCCTGCTGATGGGATCATGTGACCTGGCCACCACCTTCACGGGGACTCCGTACTACATGAGCCCTGAGGTGCTGAACCACCAGGGATACGACTCCAAATCTGACATCTGGTAAACCCGACTTTACCTATAAATCTGGTGTTGTAATACATTTTGTCTGTGTTGGTGCGTCTCTGTGGAGCTGTAAGAAAATACAGCTTTCTAGAAGCTTTGTTTTCCTCTGATGTGATTGGCTCAGAGCCTGAGGAGCTGTACAGGTGCATCATGGGAAGGATGAATGGACTCCTGCAGGTGTAGAGCAGGAATTAATTTAGTTTTTGTTGCTGCAGGAAGGAAAACATATAGCAGCTGACTGCCGCCTGCGGTTCACCTGCACCAGTCCGAGTCTTCAGTCAGACGTGTTAGTCAGTTACTCCAGAGACCGAGGCCGCGGCTCAAGATTCAACATTCAAAAAACTTTATTGTCTGTCACATAATGACAGAAAATTGTCTAAGCTTAGGGGCTCAGAAATAACACAAAAACATACAGCCATGAAAGACTCCATAAATAAATAAGAGCAGGTGTGCAAAGCTGCATTAAAGAGCAGTGAGCGTCTGTTTGGCCTTGTTTAAAGTGGATGTTGCAGCAGGAATGAACGAGTTTGAGGTGATGGAGTAGCTGAGAGGAGAGGTGGGGGGGCGTAAAGGGTCCTTGGTGATGGAGTCTGCCTTTCTTTTTACTGTGTGACTGATTTTGGTTGCATGCTTGATGATTCTGCTTTTCTCTGTGAGGAAGTTGTACCAGGATGCAGTGTTAGGTGTGAGGACTGATTATACAGTTGTTGTAGACCCCATCCACGTGTTGTGTGAAGGACAGGTGGTGGTCCATCTCAGTGCCCAGGGTTAGTTCCACCACCTGCCCCCTCCAGCCTGAGTGGTCCAGAGAGAGGGTGTGGGGTGTCCGGAGCTCTTCTGGAACCAGAGGACCATGACTGCAGACGTTTGTTCCACAGCTGACCTGTCTGACCTCTGTCCGGAGAGCTCCATGTGCTGACAGACAGCAGGCAGGACGACAAAACCAAAACCAGCAGCTAAAAGAGGCTGAAAGGCTCCGTAGAGCTGCAGAGGTGGAGATGATTCTCTGTGGGTTCATCAACATGAGCGACACCTGTCACCTACACGTTTTATCCCGTTTCTAATGCAAATTATAGCTGATTAAAATAGTGTTTGTTTACTTAGCAGCAGCATCAGAACAAACTTTACTATTGTCACTTTGTTCACGTTCATATTGTGGCTGTAATGAACGCTGCAGCCTCCAGGGGGCACTATAAACAAATATAAGTGACGTCGTCTTCAGTTTGTTCCCGTCCCTGTGAGTACGGCATGATTAATAGATTAGTGTGGATCCGTGATTATTAACAAACTGACAGATGCATGTTAAAGTATTAATAGTGAAACAGAACGATGTAGTTAATTAGTAATTACTGAATGATAGATCTGGTGTTTGTTCATGTAGACAATTAGTAAAGAGCAGATTCACTAACTGTTACTGAGGTGATGGATGTTGTTCTGCTGGTCGTTAGTGAGCTAATAAACAGACGGAGGTAATTAGAGAGGAGACGACAGAAAGTGAAGCAGGTTGTTAACCCTAACTGAACAAACAGAGAGAGGACAGAGGAGGCTCCAACTGGAAAACCTCTTTTAAAATGTCTTTCAGTTTCAGTTTTATCTCAGAAACGTCTGCTCCGTTATTACCTTGGCTCCAGACCTCTGAATCCAAAATCCATGATTGTTCATTGATTCAAACAGGCGTTACAGGCTGTTCCCCTGCTTGGAAAACAATCAACCAATCAGAGGTTTGTAGGCGGGATAAAGAATCATCTAAACGAGCTAGCTACCGGCTGCTAGCTGTGTGTTCCAGTCCTCCCAAGAAAAACTACCAGTATGACTCTTTTCTGTCGGGAACAAAGGAGGAAGTCAGGTGACGATGTTATAGAGCGTGGAGGTCGAGGCGAAAGGATCAAACATCACTTCCTGTTTCCTACCAACTGTCAACGCTGTTTTTTTTCACCATGACTGCAGATCGTTCACTAACCTGTGACAAGTTCCCAAAGTCTTCTTAGTATAAAATTCCTTCTTTGTATTTCCTGACAGTGTTTTCCCAACATAAACGACAGAATAGGTTGTTTGACAATGACTCCCAAAACATATATTTGTGTGTGTGTGTGTGTGTGTGTGTACCGGACCTTTGTCGTCATGGTAACAGTAATAAACACCTGGTTAATGTTGTGAAGCGGTTGCAGTTTGGTTTAGGCACCAAAACTATTTGGTTAGGTTTAGGAAAAGATCATTTTGGGTTAAAATAAATATGTTGCTAAGTTACGTACATAAGTTAAAATAAGTCGGCTAACGTTGGCTTTTGGTTTCACACGGGACACGAACTGCGGCCTCCTGGGTGAAAGTCCCGACCTCCTCCCGCCTTTGCTCCCGTCATAATTACTACGGCCACTAGAGGTCACCGCACACACAAACGTAAATAACAGGACAGTGTCAACAGTAAAGTTGCAAATACAACCTTATCAATCATAAAGGAAAATGATTTTAAGTAGGTTTACTATTATATTATTATTCTTATGGAAAGCAATTTATTATAATTACATATATAAAGCGTGTATGTAGAGTAATGCAGCACTGTGAGAACCTGCTGCTCCACCGCCGGCCATCTTTAATCCTCATGTTGTAACCGAGCAGAGATGTGAGAGTCAGAGTGTGAACGCAGACGGAGGCCGAGAGGCTTCAGACCTCAGATCAGCCGGCTGCTGCTTCTTCCTGCTTCATTCATTCATCACATCTGAATCCTCCATTCATTCATTTAAACACTGTAAAAACAACGGTGCTGCAGAGGCAAACTAGTTTGTATCGGACTGCAGCTAATGATTCTTTTCATTCTGTTCTCCATTAATCTATTGATTGATTGATTGATCACTATGAGCCAGAGCTCAAACCAACAGTCCAAACCTCAACATTATTAACAACATTAACATTATTAACATCATTCAAAGGAAAAGCAGCAAATCTTCACATCTGCGAAGCACAAATCACTTCAACGATGGCCAATTAACTTTCTGTCAGTCGACTAATCGTTTCAGCTGTGTGCGTTGTGCTGCAGGGCTCTGGGCTGCCTCCTCTATGAGATGTGCGCCCTGACTCACGCCTTCCAGGGTCCTAACTTCCTGTCTGTGGTGATGAAGATCGTGGAGGGAGAAACCCCAACGCTGCCCGCCGGATACTCTCAGGATCTGAACACTGTCATGCAGAGGTGAGGAGGAGGCAACGCTGACTTCACTGTGAAGCCACTGAGGGTTTGTTTCAGTCAGGCAGCTCACAGGGAACTGATGTATTAATATGAAAATAAAGAGCAAACACTGACTCAACACAGGCGATAATAAACTTCTCCTGAGAGGAAGCGAGGAGCCAACAGACGGGCTGAATCCAAACGTCTTCCCCCGTTCACACGCTCACCGTCAGGTCTGTGACGGCACAGGAGGATAAAATGCAGCATGAGATTCATTTTCTTGACCCTGTAACTCGTCTCACTGTAGTTTCCTGAACAGTATTGATATTTGCAATCAGTGCAGCTGCTGCTGTGCACACTGTAAGAGACAGATGACGCTTATTATGCAAAGACAAACTTTCCCTTCACACGAGCATTAACACTGCTAATGTTTTATTCACACCAGGATCCTCAGTCCAGTGTGTCTTTAGTTAGATTGAGCTTTGAGCTAAATGCTAACATCAGCATGCTGCTGTTTAGCAGGTATAATGTTCACCATGTTCACCGTCTTAGTTTAGTGTGTTAGCATGCTAGCACTAGCTAGCAGAGTGGAGCTGAGGCTGATGGGAATGTCTGTAGTTCTGCAGGTATTTAAACCAAAGTGTTGGACACATTAACATGTTGACCTGATGGTGGCGCTAGATGAAGTCAGACAAACTGTGTTTTTTACATTTCTGTTTGTGTTCAGATTAAACAAATGAGATATAACGTTCATTTTTGAACTTCGGACAGAGCCAGGCTAGCTGTTTCCCTCTGCTTCCAGTCTTTATGCTAAGCTAAGCTAACCACGTCCTGACTCCAGCTCTGTGCTGAACACACAGACCGGAGACTGATATCCATGTGAACATCTGACGATGAGAATATTTCCCCAGATGTTGTGACCTGTTGTGTTTTGTCTCTCTCTGACGCAGGATGCTACAGAAACCACCAGCATCCAGACCGTCAGCTGCAGAACTCCTCAGGACCAGGTTCATGGAGGAAAACATGAAGGTCGGGCACTTTAAGCAGACACTTAACACATAAATGTAAAGATGTTTCTGACAAGCTTTGACATGGACAAACGCCGAATGTTGATGTTTAGTTTGGAGGACGAGCTTTAAGAGCTGTTTTTGTGTTGTTTTTTTACGTTTTAACAATGAGAACCAATCAGAGACCTCAGCACAGCATCAAGTCCAGCTGTTTAACAGCTAAGCTGAATTTGGAGAAACATCTGCTTCAGTATTTAACCTCCAAACCGAATGTGAACATCATCTGTGACAACAAAAACCAGAGCTGCTGAACATTTTTTATTTATTTGTGCACATTCTTCATTTCTAGCTAGCAACACTTTTCAATGTTCAAATCAAATTCCTCCCAACGTTACGTCCCGCCCGCCTTCTGTTTCTCTCTGACATACGTCCTGAGGAAGTTCGAGACTCCCGAAATCGTTTCATCTTAACTTTAATAAACACCTGGTGGCGCTAAAAGCAGGTGAATTATGAGCCTTTTTGCTTTCCATATAGTCGTGTATGTGGAGCACACGCGTGTATTTGCATGTTCTTTTACTACGTGCACACAAAAACCCATTAAACCGTTAAACTGGTTTAAAGTTGCTCACATTCATGCGTTTTCTCTCATTCTCACACACGTAACAGGTGAGGTGTGTGTGTGTGTGTGTGTGTGTGTGTTTGTCAGTGTGTGTGTGTGTGTGTTTGTCAGTGTGTGTGTGTGTGTGTGTGTTTGTCAGTGTGTGTGTGTGTGTCAGCAGGATATTATTGTCATATAGTTTGTCATAAATCACAGCTGCAGGCTGGATGCTCCTCCTGTGAGGATATGCAGGGCACCTAAAGAGCGATAACACATTTATGGACTCGGTTTCCATGGTTTCCACTGAAATATTGTTATGCTGATGGGATTCATTGCTGCTCCGCGGCACTATGGGATGTCACAGCAGAGAAGGGCTTCAGCTGAGGAGCTTCAGCTCGGAGGAAACCAGAAGGACCCTCAGCGAGAGCAGGAAGCAAGACGATTGGTCGGTTACCAAGTGTCATGTCTCCAAAGCCTCAAACAGAATCTCATGCGATATTTGTATTATTTTAATTTCACTGATTTGGTCAAAAGGGATTTCACGATTTTTCGTTTACGTTTGATCATATATCATCATTGTTCTGTGCACATGAATTCGGGTGAAAGTCTGGTAGAAAATAGTGACATAAATAACTCTCCAAGCTACAAATGGGTAATAAAAGTCGACTCTGAAAGGCTGAAGAGGAGAAGTGATGATCCAGAGATCACACAGAGACCTGGTTTGTGTGTCCACAAAACAAAATGGAGTCTGGAGGTCGGACAGAAAACAGAGTGAATGTTGACTCACTGTGTTTGTGTTCACTAAGTACATTTACTCAAGTTTGAGGTACTTGTACTTTACTTGAGTCTTTCTACTCCACCTCAGAGGTAGTTTTGCATTTTTTACTGCTCCACATTTATCTGACAGCTTCAGCTACTTTACACATTCAGATTTTTACACAAACACATGAAGAGTTTATAAAACCGGCTGGAGGCAGTAAAAGTAAATCTGTCTGTTGTTACAGAAAATGAAGGACCGGTTTGTCTTTGTGTCGTCAGATGGAAAGAAAGATGCCGAGCTCATCGCCAAGAACATGTAAGACCCTTCCTCCTCTTCCTCATCTTCATCCTCTCCCTCTCTACTACCGCTTGTTTCTCTTTTTCCTCTTCTGCTTTATCTTCCTCCTCCTTCTCACCCTCCTCTTCCTCTTGCTGTCACACACCTCGGTTCCTATTTATTGTCCTCCACTTTCCTTTTCTTCTTCATCCCCTCTTCCTGTTCTTCCTCTTCCTCTGCTTTCATTCTGACATCACCTCCTGTTGTGTTTCCTCCCTCTTGTCCTCCCACTTCCCTTTCACGTTGCTCTTTCTCCTCCTCTTCATCTTTCCTCTCTTCTTGCTGTTACTCCTTTTGTCTTCTCCTCATCTTCATCCTACCCCTTTTCTTCCTCCTCCCAATGCTCTTTGTTCACCTCACCTTTGTCTTCCTCTTCCTCTAATACACTTTACATTTCTTCATCCTCCCCATTTGCTCCTCTACTTCCTCTTTTCTCTCCTTTTCTTCCCCCTCCTTCATCACCTCCTGCTGTGCGTCTCATTTTCCTCCTTTCTCTTCTTCTTCGTCCTTTCTCTTCCTGCTACTGTTGCTCTTTCTCACCCTTTACTTCTTATGGTTCCTGCTCCTCATCTTCCTCTTCCCTCTTTCCCTTCTTCTTGGTGTTACTCCTCTTCCTCCCTCTTATTCTTCCCTCTACTCTTCTTTCTCCTTTTTTTCTCTCCTTTTCTTCATTAAGAGCCGTCGGTTTTACTTCGTTTCCTTTCTCTTTTTCCTCCTTTTCTGCCTCTGCTCCTCCTCCTCCTTTTTATTTTACCTCCCTTCTTCTTCTTCTTCTTCTTCATTATTGCCTCAGCCTTCCCAAACACACACACGCACACACACCCTATTACTTCTTAACACACTCCTCAGTGAGTCGCTGCTGTAATTAGAGCAGCGAGTGGCGAGCTGTGTTGTTAACCAGCCGTGTGTGTGTGTGTGAGTGTGTGTGTGAGTGTGAGTCGGCTTTAACAACACAGAGGTCAGACAGTTCCTCTGTGTTGGCGGCGGCCATGTTGGCAGAGTTTAGGAGAGGAAGAAGAATACAGAGTGGTGGAAGAAGTAGAAGTACCAATACAACAATGTGAAAATACTCCATTACAAGTAAAAGTCCTGTATTCAAAACCATCAGCTTCATATACTCAAATATCAGCAGTGGTGGAGCGAGTTTAACTAGTTTATATACAGTTAGCTAGTTTAACTAGTTTATATACAGTTAGCTAGTTTAACTAGTTTATATACAGTTAGCTAGATTTTACTACCTACTTCAAAATTGTACTTGGGTAAATGTACTTACTTTCCACCACTGAGAATGCAGTGATGTGATTGGACCGTTCCAGATGATTGACAGGTGTGTGTGTGTGTGTGTGTGTGTGTGTGTGTGTGTGTCTGCAGGCGGAGGAAGGTTCACCTGCAGACGCTGATGGAGAAGTCAGAGGTGGAGAAGATGACGCCCAGAGAGCGAATGAGGCTCCGCAAACTGCAGACTGCTGATGAGAAGGCCAGCAGACTCCGGTGAGACACACACACACACACACACAGTTACTAAACTAATAACACCGTCTGTATTACTTTAAGACACCAGTATCTCCCAATGTCTCAAACCCAAACCAAATAAAACTGGATTCAACTAAACAGGCGGGACGTGTTTGCTTCCATGAAATCGAGCTCTCAAGTAAAAGAGAGCTTCTCGCGGGATTTTCAGGTAACTCGTCAATTCAGAAAATGCATTACGCTTCCGTAGGTGAGGAGTCTGGACCTCAGTTTTTCTGAAACCCCTCTCGGTGCTTTAAAGGCATCTGTTTGGTTTCTGTGTCCACAGGAAACTGGCTGAGGAGAAATACGAGGAGATCCACACCCGCAGGAGGGAACTGAGGAGCCGCCATTTTGAAAAAGTCAGCCTGGATGTTCTGAATGTAAGAAAAGATTAATTTAACTGAATTTAACTACTTTCGCCCCAGACTGCTTCTCTTGATGAATCCTCTCGCAGATTAATTAGCTAACGGCCTCCTGAACAGCTGAACGCTTCTCTGTTCTGTGAGCCACTGGATGTTTGAAGTTGAGACGAGCTCCGCTGGGTTTCACTTAAAGGAAGTCAATTAGCACTTTTCCTCCAAACACCAGGAGAGCACAGAGGGCGGAGCCTGTCAGAGTCTGCCAATCAGCATCCAGGATTGCCGGTCACCAGGAGGGTCACAGCCAATCCAGAAGCAGGATGACAGCAAGACGTCAGAGTCAGAGCTGCACGGTGAGAAAACATTTCCGACACGATCACTGAGGAAGTTAATTCACACATTTTCTGCACATTTTGGTAAAAAATCAGTGGTGATGTCACAGTGGAAACGCCAGAAATGTCTAAAACAGTCAAAGTGTCTCAGAGGTTTCAGCTGGACTCAAACCTGAAGGCATCTGCAGAGGTGGAAGAAGTGTCAGATCTTTTACTTACAGTGAGGAAAACTACAGTGTGGAATAACTGTTACAAGTAAAAGTCCTGCATTCAAAATATAACTTCAGTAAAAGTACAAAAGTATTAAATATACTTAAAGTACCAAAAGTAAAAGTACTGATTATGCAGAATGGCGTCCATGTCATGTTAAAGACCTCCACTCCACCAGAAAGACCAAGACATAAAGAAGAAAAAGAGTAAAAAAGTAAATTTAACCACAACATCCTGCACGTCAACCCCCTCTTTGTCATCAAAAACAAGCTGAGCTAGCTACCTCGCTAACTAACCGGAACATAATACTGACAGTTAGCAGTTAGCTAGCTTGGAGAGCTATTGTGGCAGACCAGCACTAGTTCCTGGCTGGCTGGCTTGTTTCTGGATGTCAGCTACAGCAGTCGGTCCCTCTCCTCATCTGTTACATCTGCCCGCACAGACTCCTGAACATCATGTTAAGAGTCTGATTTGAGTTCCTGTTTTTACTAGCTGACTAACTTTACTAAGCTCAGGTACAATCCAGTCCAAAATCCTTCTGTCGAGTGAAATCCTTCCTGATCCTGGAGCTCGGATCAGTTCCTGACAGCAGCACACTGGACAGTAAATTAATTATTATTCATGTGTCTCATCAAACAGATTTAATAAACTCTGATAACTTTTCATCAGTTTGCAGGTATGATCTGTCTTTGTAATAAAACCGCCATGTTCTCTGTCGCTGAAGTTCCTTGAGTAAACCGAGCAGCCAGCAAGTCAAAACTAATCAAATTTACAGCTGGTCTGAAGCAGAAAATCTCTCCGGAAGTTTCTGCGTTTGAGCAACTTAATCATGTGTTTGTCTAGAAGATCCTTCAGGAGCTGCCGGGAATTAAAAAGGCCATAAACCATACCATCTCTTAAAGTTAGTGTCGGCTCTGACAGATGGTTCGATTGAGAGAAAGAGCTTCGAATATTTTTTCTGTTATCGTCCCAGAAATAAGATGTAGATACGTAATCCGGGGAATCACTTATGTTTAGGTGCTTCTATTATTTTGTCCACATTTATATCACTGAGTTTAGGATCAATTCTGAAAATAGTGAGAAATGCCGTCAGTGACTCAGAGTGACACCGTCACAGTGCTTGTTTTTATCCAACCAAGAGTAGAAAATTCTAAATTATACTTTCATGTTTTATTGGGAATTGGCCTGGAATCAGAGACTCCTGGAGAGTCCTGGAGGTCCCTGGAGGCCTTTTGAAATCCCTGGACCGCAGCTTGGGAACCACTGATCTGAGATCTAACAGGCCTGAATATTAAATGAATCCTCTGAAGTTTGTTGAGTCCAAGTGAGACGTTAAATTTGTGTGAAACTCAGCTGGAGAACAGAAGTGAGCCAGACAAAAATAAACTAATAAAAACAAAATATTAAACTGTTATTGGACTGAAACTGCTGCTCCTTTTAATGTTTTCTATGGATGCAAATGTAATTTAGATTTTCCACAGTGAGAGTTTTCAGCACTGAAGAGCCTCAGGGGTCTTTAACACAGAAAATATAGATTCACATCAAGAAAACAGAGCCAGAGTTAATGTAATGTTTTTATATTTTTGAACTTCAGCGTCAGAAACAGGGTCGGTCTGTTCTCTTTCCTGCAGCAGTCAGAACAAATGTGCTTTTCATTTTGTATTAATTCAGTAGACAGTTCGACTCTGAGTGAAGCTCTGGATGAATTTAAAGTCGGAGGGAAACGTTGACGAGCTCTTTAAGCTCATTACTGAGTTTATAGATGTCTGATTGCATCAAACTGCTCGGGGACTCGAGTTTCTCTCCTGCTGCTCAGAGACAAATGCTGAAATGAAAAATAAAAGTTTGGGGAGAAATTAAAGTTTAAAGTCATCATTGCAAGAAATGGTTTTCAGTGGCTTTAATTTCATGTTTTCTCTCACACAAAACACACTCACACTTGTGCTTCTATTCTTGCGAGGACACGTGACAAACCTGAACCCTAAAACAGCCCTTTGAAGAGGTGACGACTGGATAAAATGTCCCCACAAAGTGTCTTCACTTTAGAAAATGTCATCACATTGGAAAATTATTAGATAGCTGTATAAACCCACAGACAGGAAGCTAGTTTGGTCACACATGCAGTGGGAAAAACAGTCAGACAAAATGTCCTCACTTTGAAAGAGTCCGTCACTCCCCAAAAACATCCCCAACTTTCCAATTTGTCCCTGCTTTTCAAAAAATGTCCTCACTTCCCAAAAATACCCGCACTGTTCAACATGTCCTCACTGTTCAACATGTCCTCACTGTTCAACATGTCCTCACTGTTCAACATGTCCTTACTTTACATGAATGCCCTCACTTTGAATAAAAATGTCCTCACTATTCAAAGTCGTCCTCACTTTACAAAACTGTCCTAACTTTGAAACTCCCCGAAGATGTTTTCATTTTTACAAAACACTCAAATCTTCAATTTCCAAAAATATCCTCACTGTTTGATGTGTCTTTACTTTACAAAAATGTCCTCTCCATCCAAAAACGTCCTTGCTGTCTACAAATGTCCCCCCTTAACAAAATGTCCTCAGTCTACAAACATTTCCAGACAGTGATTTCCTCATTTTCCCAAAAAATGCCCTCAATTTCTTAAGATATTATAGAGAAAATTGTCCTCACTTTCCATAACTGGTCCTCACTTTAAATTATTCTTTTCCACAAGGACACAATTTGAAACCACCTGCTGGTAATTTCCTTAAAAAGCTTATAATTGGTTTCATCTTTGAGTTTGTCCACAGAGAGCCACTTAGTTCAACACAAACTGTATTGAGCTTTATTTTGGCCTTTCAGAGGAGACCTTTTTTCAAACCGTCTGCATCTTATTTTAGATCTCCGCCTTCAGACACTTTCCAGCTTTCTGCTCCTCAAACAGTTTTCATCCTCCAGAAGCTCATTACAGGGTCTGAGAGCTCCGACACGACCCAGAACAAACAGACAGGAAGCTCCTCAGAGAACACCTCACAGTTAGTCTGATTTTTAAAAGCCTCTGTGGTCTCACTGAATATTTTCAGCTTCATCAGAAACAGACACAACACCTGAGCCTCAGTGTGACGTCACACGGTGCTGGAGCTCAGCCAATCGGCTTTCAGAGGCTTCATTTCTTGATGTGACCTGCGGAGGTTAGGAAGAACAACGTGTTAGTTAATATTTCCACCTTGTCTCTGAGTTTGAGTGTCTCGCGTCTGATCCCAGCCATGTGATTGGCTGACAGGGGAGGAAGTGACTCTGTCAGACTTCAGAGAGCTGAAGATGAATTAAACATCCTCCATCTTTAAAACTCTCAGAGCTCGTTAGCAGGAATAATTATCCCGACAGAGCGCCTGTTAAAACTGACAAATTAAATCCTTCAGGACTGATGACTCGGGGAGTCATTTCTGTTCTTACCTCATAAGACACATTCAACTTTAAACACCGTCCAATCAATAAGCTGCGTGTCGGCGTAATCTACTGTATGTAGTATGTCTATATGGGGGGGAGTTAGATTTCAGTAACTAAACTGCTAAAGGTGAGATCTTCTTCTTCTGGTGTTTTTGTCAGTTAGCAAACAGCTTCAGGAGCATCAGCACCTCCTTCTGGACTGGTGGAGGACCATTTCTGATTTACATGGGGCGGCTGTGGCACAGAAGGTAGTGCAGTTGTCCATTAACCCCAGGGTTGGTGGTTCGATCCCGGCTCCTCCTGTCCACATGTTGAAGTGTCCTTGGGCAAGACACTGAACCCTAAGTTGCCCCCCGTGGAGTGTGAAGTGTCCCCATTGGTGTGTGAATGTGTGCGTGAATGGGTGAATTAGACTACTGTTAGAGCTTAGATTACTGATATATAAGTAAAAAGTCCATTTACATGTAGCCCAGAAAACAAAGACGGATTGTAATCAGATATGTGACTGAATGTAAATGAAAGTCTTATCTGGAAATAACAAGTTTAAATGGGACCTTAGTTCTGAAAACAAACCTAGTTAGCAAAGTAAACCATCATGTGTTGACATGTATTACTCATGTTGGGGGGACATAAATCTGTTTACACAGTCACATTGTGGGGACTCTCC
>LKNJ01005027.1:0-26749 GCA_002120245.1 Maccullochella peelii | reverse complement strand
TTAATATCAAAGCATTAACATGTTAAAGGATGTTTGAATTGGCCAAGACATCCCTCAGAAATCAAGTTTTTACAAATAGTATAACAATTTTTTTTGTGTGGAAATGATGCCCGTAAAAGTTAAAAATACCTTTTTAAATACCTATAACCTGAAATACTCTGAGCCCCATTGGGTCGCACTTCCTTCTGTCAGTAGATTCATGTACAAATCCGGTAAGCAAACCAGGTTTGAACATCTGTTTTGTATTTTTGTTGGCCTGTAATGATGTTGTCCATGTCTACTTTCAGATTGTGTCTGCTGTCAACAGACTATAAAACTGTTATAACTAATCTTAAGATCTTAGCAGCAACTAAGAGAGAGACTAATGGCAGCAACTATGGCTTCCATCAGTCTCTCTGATGGCTATCTACCCATATTCTCTTCAGTACTGTGAAGAAGTTGCTCCCTAGAGAAGACTACTGAGATTAATTGTGCGTGTTCCTCTACACTGAATATTACTCATGACAACTGGCTGCTCCTTTTGTACATACTTTGTTGATTGGTCCCCATGGACCTGCCCACTCAACTCTTCAGCCAATTGTACACCGTTTCCTGTGTCATTCAGCTGAATGGAGAAAAGAGGAGAGGAGGCTATGAGACGAGGAATGATGAGGAAAATCAGAAGAAGATAGGAAAAGTAAAGGAATAAGACTGCTGCACAGACGGAGATGAGCAACATTAACGTTGTGGTGTGTGTGTTCGGTTTCGATTTTCGTGGTAACCGTTTCTTCCTGGAAGCTCATGCACGTCCATCTGGATTTCCAATTACCCACAATCCCTTGTGACCCCACCGGCCGCGTCTAGAGAATGATGTTATTTCCTGACCTGACAAATACAAAACACACTCAAGATGGGCAGACCTGCACACTCCAAATATACGTCTACATACACACAAACGCACGCAAGTCCTACACACATAGCAAGGCCTTTAGTCATCACACAGTCATACTCTCCACCCTGTTTCTCTCCTTGATCTTATCATCTCCAACATAAAAGATGTCTTTTTACATTTTCATTATGTATCAGAATGAATCAAAACAAACTTGAAAAGAGATTTGATGTTCATTCTTTACCTTGGAAATGTCAGTTGACAAAAGAATCTCACCTCAAGGTCTATTAAGTAGCTTTTCTGGAGCTTTCAGTCTTATTACAAATCATATCATAAATCTGAATAGGTAATTTGTAGTGAGAGCAGAGAAAGAAGCATACTTTTGCACAAAGTAACACACAACTCCAGCAAACTTGATTTCATATTTAATAGCATTGCAAAGCAAATCAGTGTATTACGTTACTCACTTAATGTATCCCGACAGTACACGGAGATTATAGTTTACTGTTAGTTTATAGATAAATGAAAATGCTCCCATCCCTAACCCTAATAAGCCTTTGCGTGAATAAAAATGGCATTTTGCTTGTAAAAGTCAGGCATAAACATTACTATAATTATGATTGTCAAGCACACATAAGTGAAAAAGACTGGCCATGACATGGCATATTATATGGAAGTTTTTACAACCTTAAGCAGTATCAATCATTTGTAATTATCATATTAAAAGTAGCTTTTCCTTTGGCTTCTATTACATAGTGATCATCTTCAATTGTGATTGAAGCTTTGTGCATACATATATATACTGTATGTTAACTACTTATAAACGCAACTATTCATAATACAACATGTAAAATTAAGCTTAGTACTTTTTCATTAGTGAGTCCCATGTTCAGTTAGCATGACCAAGTTTCTTTGGCCAGTTGGCAACAGTTTGGAGAGAAAATATTTTCTTTTAACAGACTCTCTTATTACCTCCCCCATCTGGAAGTAAAATTTTTTCCATTGCCAAAACTGTGAACTGTTTTTAAAATCATGTTCATTAAAGTGAATTGCCACTGTGTAGGTATACAGTAATTTCCTCTAAATACCACTTTTGTGAGCACTATCACAAAACTACTGCACACATACATTGGGAAAGCTTCAGCTTCTGTGAGGTCGAGTTGTTTCATTGTTTGGCTTTTCTTGAACATAAAGGGTCACATACATGCTATAAAAGCCTGATCAGTCACTGACCCCTGACTTTATCTCCAGGGAACACTTGGAAAAGCAAGAGCAGTCAGTAGTGTGAAGAACAACACTTGCTGAGCTAAAGATAAATGTCCAAACTGATTTTCCCAAGAAAATCATGTTTTCTATTCTATTCTCTATTGTTGTGGAGTTGTGAGCAGGATGCAGTGGTTGTAGCTATGTGAAGATTAGATCCTCTACCAGTGATAAATCTCTCCGGGGCCATAGGTCAAGTTGCTCTTTCCTGTAAATCTACTCACTGGCATGTTTTCATTACTAACACCAACATATCCCCCATATCCCTAGATAGTGTGTGTGTAGTGGCCTTGGCTGCAGGCTGGACTGTAAGTACTAACCAAGGCTAGCACAGATGAGTTCCTACTTAAATCATACACAACCACACACAGAACTGTGTCTCTGAGGTGCTTGTGGATGATTTAACAAAGTCCTCATCACTGCCTCATCAGGTGTGGACTGTGTGTGTGTGTGTGTGTGTGTGTGTGTGTGTGTGTGTGTGTGTGAGAGTGTGTGTGAGAGAGAGAGAGCAGTTGGTCCATTGCAGGATAGATTTACTGCTGGCTGGTCTGAGCTCAGCTAAATCACTTCAACCACTTATCCAGGAGTTATTGCGCATAAACATTCCCTCTCTGTGACCCTGTGTTCCCTGTTTTTAAAAAAAAATTCACATTCAGGTTGAAGTTTTTATGCAGTGTGCTTTTTAATTCACTGAATTTTGATTTGCACATACATTAGTATCATGATAGTGTTTGCTCGTTCTTCATGGTTAATAGATCTGAATGTGAGAGTTTAAAGTTCGAACAGGAATACCTTAAATTTGAAAACAAAGCCCATCTAAATACCTCAAAAGTTTTTTCATGTATGTTGTTAGCATGTCAATAAAGAGGAGAGGGTAATAAAATAGTTCGAATATGCAATTGACCCTTCATTAAACCCCCCTCCCTCAAGCAGTGATTGTCCAGTCATAGCTTAGCAACAGTAACTAGGCACGACAGGCCTGTCAAGCTTTGGGGTGTTTTCTCAACGTGTCAAAGAGTGCATGGGGACCGACTATAAGAGCAATACTCCATATCCAGATATTTTTTTTCACCTTTCCAAAAACAAAAAATGCAAAGGATAGATTAAACTGTGTTCTCATCTGCTATAAATCAAGCTGCTAAGGTTAGCATGCCTGGTTGCTAGCTTGCTACATAACAGACACCCAGCATTATTTCTAAGACCAAGAGGTGGCAAACCAATGTGGATGTAGGCGCCAGTCCTGTTGCTACAATAACATTTAGGGTAGTGGCGGCTTTTGCCTTCTCCTTAGTGGACTGGGGGAAGATCAGTTGGCAAACCCATTGGAAAGCCCTCATTATCAGACTTTTCTCTGGTTTGAATATACTAACAATTAAGAAAAAAAAAATCACTTTTTTGTTTCTTGTCAAGCATCCAAATGGGGCTACATTACAAACGAATAACGGTTGTATTGTAATTTGTATTGTATTTTTCCCTGTAATACAGTGCTATTATAGTAACCAGGTCTACCCTGCAATACAAGAACAATTCTGCTCATTTATTTTCATGTCATACTAACCATGATCATGAAGAATTTTGAATGGCAATTCTGTCACCATTATCTTGGTTAACTAGCTAGTGAATACAAGGCTCGGCAGTTACTAGGAGAGTGGGACTTAATGTGTCAAATGAAGGATTTGATTTTTACTATTTATTAGGGAATGTAAAGGCAATATTATGTTGCCAAAGCCCTCCCATGTTTCTGCACTATAAGGGTATAAATTCTAGTCTGCAAAATTAATTTGAGTGCTGACAGAACCAGTGGGCCTCCTGGGAAACAGTTTAGACTTAGACACCCCCCAGTCTGGAGCACAGTGATCACCGTAGCCTCCAGCAGACTTGGTCAGTTCATTGACATTGTGTGTGTATGTGAATGTGTGTGTGTGTGTGTAAGTAGGGGATTAACTGTCTATAACTTTGTGGTTTTCCTGTTTAGTCTGAGTTTATGACCGTCTGGAAGAGGACAGCATTTGTAAAGATCAACCACACACACACATGCACACACGCACGAACACACATGTGCCTCCCTTTCTTTTCTGCGATGAGTGTGTGGCCATCTGGAAAGGACAACATTTGGGTCTCTAATTTCATGAAATTGGGTGCAATTACAAGCAGAAACTTGATGCACACGTGGACATGAGTTTTTGTAAAGAAAAATATATAGTACAGTAATATGAAAAATGTAATTGGTAGCATGTGAGTTCTTACATTGAAAGTACTAATTACAGTAATTATGACTTATAGATGAAAATGATTTAAATCAAATCAGATTTAGCGTTGCTTGTAGTTAATATAATGTAAATTATGATATAATAAACAATCGAAGACTCTTTGCTGGCCTCAGTGTGCCTGGTTCTGTCTTCATTGCATTATTATTACAGCAAGATCAGCCTAGTAGCAGTCATGGTGTGTGGGACTGGGTAATAACGGGGGAGAAAGGGAGATCTTGTCATGCCGGTGTAAGTCCATGAAATGAAATTTAATTGAAAGAGAGACGAGGGAAGTGAGATGGGGCGACGTCCTGACCCTTCTGATCAGCCCACAATCTCTTTTCCGTCTCTTTTACAGGCACTTTCGTCCTTTATTTTCTTTGAATAATAAGTCATTTATTGCTGTCTTTCAAGGCATGGTGACTGACTGTCTGTTTGCATTTTCCTTTAGAGCTTCATTGCTGATGGGAACACACACTCTCCTGGGGCAGGAAGTCCTTGTGAGCGCAGGATGTTGACTTAGTTTTCATTTCAGCTTTCCCTGAAACCCCTGGAGGTTGACATAAGAGCGGCCAACAGATATAAAGCCAGAGATATTGGCAGGGAAACAAAAGTATAGATTAATGTACATTTTCTAACTCTTATCGCACCAGTCATAACAAGAAAACTAAAAGAACATATTTATTTACAGCAATGGTGTGGAGGGATAATTTTGAGGATATAGTGAGTCAGAGGAAGACCAAGAGGCTGATTTTACATGCATTGTATAATGAAAATTCCTCCTCTTTGTCTTATATAATAACATGGCTAATGATACTCTTCTAAAATGTACTTTAAACTGAAATTAGCTTGAAATTTGATACATTCACTGTGACGCTTCAGGAGACAGTGACACATAAATAGGCTTTTCTACTGCTTTTATTATATTTTTGTGGCAGTCCAGTGACTGTACACCTTCCCAAAATGCAAGAACCATAGAACGCTCATCATGGCAATATGTCATTACTGAAGCTGTAAGTATAGACATTTAGAGTCCCTACCAGTATCAATCTGTCCACATCATTTTCTCAGAATGACATTTGAGGGTAATATCTCTGAATATGTTAACACTTGCAGCTAAAAACCTTCAACCATTTTCAAACCATTTCTGAAGCCCACTCAAGGGTGTCAATTCACTAAACTCCTTTTTTAATTACAAGAATCTGTGTAGGTGTAATATCAGTTAACAACAAAACGTCTAACAATGCATTGGTACATTGGCTACAAATTTGAACGCTAAGTAAAGTGTTAACTGATGACTATTAGATCAGGTCTGTCCTTGTGTTTTGTTTTTTTTTTAGTCACAGTGGCGGCGTGGGTCAAGGGTTAGCAACTGTAGGCTAGTCGGTCGGTTGGTTCACTAGACTGAATTATTATAATAATTGCCACAAACTTTTCTCCAATCATTCATTGTTCTCAGACGATCTGTCCTACTGACTTTGCTGATCCCCTGACTTTTCCTCTAGCGCCAACATGAGGTTCACATTTGTGGTTTTGAGTGAAATATTGCAACAAATATCTGATGGATTAGCATGAAATTTTGTACATACATTCGTGTTCCCCTGTGGATGAATTATAATAACTTTGGTGATCCCTTAACTTTCCATCTAGTGCCATCATCAGATCAGAATTTTAATTTGTCCAGAACTTTGATTACTGCAAAAGTAATGACATTCCCATCAGCCTCAGCTTTACTTTGTTTAGTGCTAATTAGCAACTAAAATCGTGAACATGGTAAACATTATACCTGCTAGAAATCAGAATGTTAGCTTTGTCATATGAACATGTTAGCGTGCTGATGTTAGCATTTAGCTCAAAGCACCATTGTTTTTAAGTACAGCCATACAGAGCTGCTAGCATATCTGCAGACTCTTAATCTTGTTGACATATGGTGCCTAAATAATTTCCAGCATTTCAGCCACTTATTTCTAAAGAAATCTGGTTTGACTTAATTTAGAGTAAATTTTAGTGATTAAAACTAAACTTACCACAAATACCACACATTGCCAGTTCAGCTATATCATTTATGGACGAAAGTTTAAAAAAACAAAAACGAACAAAAAAGCACCAGTTACAAAGTCTTTAACACAGATAATATTATGACAAACTGTTATGTTGAAGTTTGTATGAGTAAAAAGACAGAGAGTGACAAAAACAGAGAGCCCGTCGATGTCCAGAAAGTGTAATTTACCATCCATTAGAAAAGTCATTCATTTATCAAACATGTCGGTATGAACTGTGTTACCATAGAAACAACACGCAGCAACCAGGGAACACTGACAGCCTTGTGTGTGTGTGCTAATAATAAACCTTTTTGTTAGATGTGAGCTTTGCCGAACTTAAGTCATCAATAAATGTTATGACGTGCAGCAGCCAGGACAGGTTGACAGCGAGGTGTGTGTGAGTCTCTGTGTGTGATTTGATTAAGATGAAGACTGATCACATGCTATATTTAAACTTGTCATTTGTGATGTTTTGTAAATTGATGCTAGTTGTGCCTGGGCTCATTTCCCTTAATCCATTAAATCCAGCTATTCTAAAACGTTACAACTTAATTATCTATTTGTTTAAACCAAACCCTCTTTTCTCATGTCATGATTTGATTATCTCTGCCATGCCAATAACAAAACATTGTTTTCTTGAGATCATGATTTAATTAAATTCATTGCTAAATAATTTTGCTATGGTCTTGAACTGTTGTGGTGATGCCATACTTGATGATCAAGCTCTCTATCCGTACTTGAGCTCTGTGTGCACTGTGTTATATCTTGAGATAATTGTCTTGTTATCTTAAGCGTTATCTTAAACCAGAAAATACTTTTTTTTTCCTGTTGCTATTTTACGGTAGTTCCAAATCCGTTACCAAATTAAGTCATGGTCTTGAGAAAATGTATTTTTCTTTATCTAATTGTTAAAATTAAAACAGCATTTGATATATCAAGATAACAAGATAATTATGTTCTGATCTAAAAACTGCAGGATAAAACCAAAAATGATAAATTAATAAAATTGCAATCGCCATCGTCAGCCTCCATATCTATGCTTGGGGGTGGTGGGTCACATTCTCTTACTTAAGCCGTGTTTCCACCCAGAGTACCCAGAACTTTTAGTCCCAGGAACTGCTTTTCAAGGAACTAAAGGGTTCCTTCAGCCCGTTGTTGTCTGCATTTCCACCGCGGTCTAAAGACCTGCTAAGATTAGGCAAATTAGTCCACCAATAAAAAGCGACAGCCATTACGTCATTTTTGTGCGCGACTATACAACAATGATGATGGCATATAAAGCAACAGACAGGTATCATTATTTGTCCGATACTGCAACAACAGTAGGCATGGAGGAGCTCAATAAGGCCAGGACTTTGTCGTTGGTCCATCTGTCGTATACTTTCTCCTGTAACTCCATTGTGTCGAAGCACAATGAACAAAAAACAAACTAGTTTGTGGCTGCAGATTTCTATAAATGGTGGCTGAACAATCAGAAATGTTAAGCGCTGCAAGCCCCACCCACAGTTCCTGTACTTTTGGAAAGTACTACCCAGGAGCAGGGACTTTTTGTGGGGTAAAATAATTTAAACCCTGTCCCTGTGGTGGAAATGCAACTTTACATTACCCCGAGATCACAACTCATTTTCTTGATAATGGGACTTTGTGTGTCTGTGTGTGATTCATAACTTTTGCCCCATTACTGTTGCCTTGATGAGAAACAAGCCTTGTGAGCTTGATATAATGTAAGACTGTTTTGTCTGAAGGACAAACTAAGTTGGATTGTTGATATTTTACTGTGGTCATGGTCACACAGACATTGCAGCCAGAATCAGTTAGCAAATAGCTATGATCTCAAGAAAACAATTTTGTTTTTTAAATTGGCATTAAAAGTTGGATATCTCCAGATAACAACATAACGAAGTCATGATCTGGAGAGTGTGGGAGTAGACACAACCGCTGTCGGTTTCACCTGTATGAAGACGAGTATATTTTTCACAACTTGGGACATGTGACAAATTCTTCTGTCCTTGTTAAACTGTTAAAATCCAATTTCCTGGATTGCCTTGTTTGTGAAACTCAGAGGTAGAAGAGAAATCATATTTCAGGTGTTTAGAGCACATCTGGACAAACAAAGCAGATTAGTTTCCTAGGAGAGACCCTTACAAAGCTGAGGACTGATTAGCGTTTATATTGTTTGTTGGTGTTAATCTAGTTCCATCAAATGTGATGTATTAGGCTGGAAATTCCTGAGTCTGGGTTGTGCATGTACATATTCATTTGTACATGTATGTGTGTCTGCATGGTAGGTTGTCTATAACTGTATTTTGTGAATGTATATTTTTGCATGTGATTTTACAAGGGGCAACCCTGTGTGTCTCACTATTTTGCATCTGCGTTTTTATGCACATACACGCTTCTGTATGTAGATATCTGTATGCAAAGACTGTGTGTGTGTGTGTGTGTATATGTGTGTGAGAGTAAACAGGATTATCACAGTCTCATCCCTCATTCCTCTCCTGGCCCTGACCCTTTTAAACAACACTCTATCTTTCTGTGGGAATCCTTCCATCCATCTCCATCAATCTTTCTATCTTTTTCTCCTCTCTCGCTCTCTCTCTCTCTCACACCCCCCCAACTACTCAGGATGGAGGGAGAGAGAGAAAGCGAGATGCAGAGAGAGAGAGAGAGAGAGAGCGAGAGAGAGACATACAGAGAGAGAGATGATCCTGTCTTTTTCAACCTTCTTCTCATTCCATCAAGCATACATCTAGCCTCAAAACTCAACAATAACATATCCATCACACACACACACACACACACACACACACACACACACACACACACACAGCAGGGCAAGCAGTGCAGAGTCATCGTCTACCATGACAGAAAAAGCAAATAAAGTTTTATTCATAATGTAATAAGAAGCCTTTATACGATAAAAATAATTTGCTGTCATCCTGAATCTTGTTGAAATCCAGCCATATCTAGACATTTTCTCCTTAAGTGTCGATTTAACTCCCATATTGATATGTTATTGTCTTCTTACCACATTGATGAGTAGCATGCTTCAATATCGTCACCTTTGTAAACTCTACACATGCGTGTTAGTGCATGTGTAACCTGTGATGTAGATGGAAGTGCAGTGTATCAGAAGTTCACTCTACAATAACCACAATTGAAAAAGCCTTTTTCTTTTTTAAACAAATCCCAAATGGATATGGATCTGGTTCCAATTCTGTTCAGGCACATTGTGTATTGTTTAATGTTGCATTACTCCGCTCTACTGCTCAACATTTTACTTCAGACATTCGCAAGGTGCAAAGACAGTTAACACAGAGAACTTGTGACTTTGATATTGATGAGGATTTGTGTTACATGTCACATGAACACGCAAACAGATGGGGGAGAGTCATAGGTGAGGTGGAACAAACAGGAGGAAAGAGTTTATACTTTGACCAATAAATAGACTAAATAAGACCACACGTCTCACATCATGAGGTTTGCTCAGTTGTCATAGAGATGGTTTAGTTTTTATCAGTTGACTTAAATATGGATTTTTGGACGTGTAATAAATGTGGCTGAAAGCTCTAGAAAAACCAACCAAGTCAGCGAACCTTGTGACAAGGTCAAGGTTCAAGCTAGCTTTGGTTGAAAAATCAAATTTCACATTTTCTTCCTCTCAAATATATTTTTGATTTATATATTTAAATTATGTAATTTTAATGCAATGTGACAATATACTGGGTGTGACTATTTTCAGAAGATATTTAGATGCAAGAACATTCTAAGAAAGAAAATCATTAGTAATTTAGATATGATGAAATGGATAGAGGCACCCCATGTTCATTTTGCTACATCAGCCTTTAATACTAGGAAAACGCATATTGTATAAAGTTTAACATGTAAAAACAAACCCCCCAAAACAACAAATTTACTGCAAATAAAGTGCCCACCTTTCCCAGGGATGTTGCCTTGTAATCAGTGTTGGGGTGTTGAAACAACTCTTTTGACAATGACATTGCCCAGCTGTCACTGGGTGTATATATACATTTTGACAGTATTATAATTTAGAGCCTGTATGGCAGTAAATCCTCCGAGACATCCGGTTAACAGAGCGTAGACGGTGGATAGAGAGGCCGACAGACAGACCGATAGACAGGTTACCATGGTTATCAGAGCAGAGAGAAAAGAATGGAAGGTGATGAACCTGAGTAGATGTGTGTGTGTGTGTGTGTGTGTGTGTGTGTGTGTGTGTGTGTGTGTGTGTGTGTGTGTGGCAGCCGTAGGCAGACAGTCATTGTGTCCTTGTCATTCAGTGAATCTGAAATTTGAACCCTGTCTTTAGGCAGCCCTCTCCATTCCTCTGTTGTTATCTCACCTTATTGTTCACCATAAAAGGCAAGAGAGAAAAAGTGTAGCCACAGTCAGAGTCGCACACATGATCAGATTCTCCCAAGAAATAATTTAGATGTTAAGAAGTTGCTATGACGGCTAACACACACACACTAAGAATCCATGAAAATCTAAAAAGAAAATTTAGCTGAAATGATCTGTCATTCTTTATTGCTGCTTCCTGCATTATTTTATGAAATCAGGACTTAAACACTTTCCAAACATGTTTTTTAATGTTCAGTTATAATTAATGTGTGAAAATGTGTTGTCTGAGTGAAATGCTTACTGTGTACGACCTAATTTGAGCTGTATGATGTTGAGCAGACTTGCTTGAAATCTCTGAATTGCTGCCCACAGCACCAATTTTTTCAGCAATTCAAATAAGTCTGGTATTATGTTCTTATGCATTGATGGCTGGCCCTCTTAAATTTAAGTTACTGATTCTAAGGAACCGCTACTGCAGCTTCCGTATCGACTGACGTCCACGGGAAAGATATGCACTCGCTACTGATGGTGAGGGCAAAATGAGACTAAGAGTGTGTGAGAGTGTACTTGGGGATGGCAGTGCTTTGAGCTAAATGCTAATGTCTGCATGCTAAAATGCTCACACTGACAATGCTAACATGCTGATTTTAAGCAGGTATTATGTTTACCATGTTTCTTAGTTTAACATGTTAGTATACTAACATTTGCTAATTAGCACAAAACACAATGTACAGCTGAGGCTGATGGGATGTCATAAGTATTTGGTGATTAAACAAAGTATTGGACAAATTACAATTCTTACCTGATTGTGGTGCTACATGAAAAGTTATTACAATTTATCCAGAGGGGGACATGAATGTCTGTACCCAGTTTCATGGAGATCCATCCAATAGTCGTCGAGACATTTCACTTAAAACCAAAAATGCCAACCAAAAAGTCATGGGATTACGAAAGTCAGTAGACTTCATCATCTGGGCATGAATGTCGGCATAAAATCTAATGGCAATCCATCTAATAGTAGATAGAGATATTTCAGTCTAGACCAAAGTGGCGGACTGACAGACCGACATACATTGGGATCACTAGAGCCACATCTCAAGCATGGCTAAAATCTCCCCCACCCATACAGAAAAAGAGAAACATGAACACAATGACAGACTGAATAATGAATGAAATGGCAATTCAGTCTCATTATCAGGCTATACATAAATGAGTAGAGCAACCAGGAATGTCTGGTTTGGGTAACTTTGTGTATTCATAATGTGAAGTGCAATATTAAATGATGCAATCAGCTGCTCCTTCTGAGATTAAGAGAATGCAATGCATGTCTCAGGCAAAGGAAAGAAAATTGTTACATTTTTAAAGGAATAGTGTTATGTGAGCAGGCAAGAGTTTAACACTGCACCAAAATTTCCCAGCTAGATTGAAAGAGATGAAACTGGCGCAAACCAAAACATGTGGAACAAATGAAGTTCCCCTTTGAATCCCTTGTGATTCTGTAAATCTGACACACTGAACTGATAGGAAGCTTAATGTATTAGCTGTCTCAATTCAAGGTAAAATGACACTATTAAAGATCCCACAGTTTCCCACACACATTTGTATCTGGTTGGAGACTCTTCCAGGTTGTGCATCACAACCCAGGAATAAGCAGGATGTTGGCTTGATTTCCTGGCAAAGCAGGAGGCAGTAGTTATACACGGTGTGGAGAAGGACCATGAAAAATATGTTCATCAAAGCAACTGTTTTGATCTTGTATTAAGGCCTTAACTAAGATATTTTTTATACTGAGGTCTGGTTACAGGATTTCTTGTGTTGGCAACATGACAGCAAGATGGTGCACACTTTTAGTTTGCTCTTGTAATAGGTGCATGGGTGAATAGATCCAGTATGCATTAGCATATGAGTCCTGTATGCTGTTACTTTCTTTTGGAGCTTTATCTTTTGCCTGCTGTTACCAGTCAAATTGGGAATAAAATGAACAAAAGAGCACAGTGAAGAGTTCAACTTGCTCTCCACTGACTGGAGTCTTTAAGATGTGGACCAAATATCAGACTTAAAATCTTGAGGCATCCAAAAACTGCCACAATGAAAAGATGCACTGAAAAGACTCTGATACAACATGAATAAAAGCAGCTTTATTATCATTACAATGTATGTTCAAGCTGAGAGACAGAGTAGTTTCGCTTTGACTATTTCTTTTTAAGATGGAGTTGGGAATTAAGCATTGTGATTATTGTGATATGTGTGTGACTATAGTCTTGTCTATACTGTATGTTAGGTAACATATGGTAAGTGACATCATTGATGGATGAAATGTTGAATTTAACCTACCTACATTAACAACAACTGCAACACATAAACAATTTTCTCCATTTATTATCTTAATTTGACATATGTGGTTATGTATATTTAATTTTTTTTAGATCAGGTCCCTTATTCACTGTTGTCCACGGATATCTAATTTACTTAAAGCTGCATTTAGTGATTTTTAAGCGACTGTTAAATGATATGAGTCAGTGTTTATACTGCAAGTATGTAAGTGTAAATGTGCTTTATAGTGAATTAGTAATGGACTCAATTGTAGAAGTATAACTGCTACAAATGCCATTACGCAGTGAGAACTTCTCTTTTATGAAAACACTGTTATAGAAATCTGGGCTCCCTTAGTGGTGTAGATTCTCAGATATCATTACTGAGAAGTTTGGAAGTGTGTGCGTGTGTTTGCCTGAGTGTGTATATGATATGTTGTGAGTAATGTGTGAGAATGTGTACACATGTGTGTGTGAGGGACTTGGGATGTCTCAGATGTTCTTCACAGTTCATCAGTGTCTGACATGTGGCCTAACAGCTGGACTCATCTGGACACACACACTGTCCACACTTCTCAAGTACTTCTCTTTTGGTTTTTCTCTCCTTCCATCGATGTTCCCCTCATGTCTGTCTCCTTTGTGTACAGTTATTGTACATTTACGTGTCTCTGTGTTTATGTTTGTATATCAGTGCACATGTTGTTTAACTATAAAAGCTCTTGACCTTAAACCAGGACCAGGATATCTGACGTAACATGGTACAGTACGTGTTGTTCATGGGTTTGTCTGTGTGTTTGCCAGACAGGAAATGTGAACCATGTGAGCAGTATGTTGAGCATTCCAGTACTTCAAGTCCAAGCTCGCTATTCACCCTGAGACTAATGTGCTTTTACTACGGGAACAACACAGAGGAGTCACGCCTAGAAGCTGGAAAGAATATAAATTGTGCGCAGTCTCATGGTGCATTTGTGTGGTGATGACATGTAGATGTAAATAATGATCAGTTTGTTTAGAGATGTCTGTCAGGTGATCAGTGTCCTTTATTTCTTCTTTGGATAACACAAGCTACTTTCTGTCTGTTAGCAGTCACACATCTTATAACATGTACACATACTACAGATCAGAAGTGCTTTTGATTGAGCAATATGATTCATAACAAAATTATATGTATCTAAATTATTTTCATACCTTCACATTTCATAAATTCATTGGGAAATGAGAAGAAAATATTTAATTACTATTCTATAGCAAGTAGAGCTGAAATTATTATTTTATTAATCGACTAGTCTACATTTTTTAAGCATAAATGGCAAAAGTTCACTGGTTCCATTTTCTCAAATATAAATATTTACTTGTCTTCTATGATGGTAAACTGAATATCTTCAAGTTTTGGACTGTTGGACAAAACAAGGTATTTCAACCTGGGCTTTGGGAAATTGTGATGGGCATTTTTGTCATGATATGTGGTCTGTGTCCGTTTCCTGTTTTATTTTGTAGTATGGTTTCCTTGGTTGTCTTGTTTTCCTGCCTTTATGGTTACTCTGGTCCTGATTGTTTTCACCTGTGGTTTGTTGCGCACCTGCCTCTGATTCCCACAGTTGCTCTCCCATATTTGTACTGGTCTTTTTCCTTTGTTCCCTGTCGCGTCATTACCCTAGGTTACGCGTGCCCTGTATGTTCTGTGTTAGATGTGTGGAGGTGTCTGTTTCTCTGAACTTACCTTTGAGTTTAGAGTGTTCGGTTTTGCGGGGTCTGTATTGCTCTGTGGAAGTGTGGGTATCCTGTGTCGGGAATACTGTGTGTCCTGCCTCTTAGTTGGATATTGATTCCTGTGTGTGGACTGTATTCCTGTGCTTGTGACAACCAAACCCGAACCAAGACTCTTATGTGCGTTCATCAAGTTGCCTACCTGCGTATACCTGTATATAGTTAATTAAATCTGTGAAAACCTGCTTCGAGCATCCTCTTCTGTCTGCGCTTGGGTCCTCTTCCTAAGATGCCCCGTAACAATTTTTCACTATTTTCTGATATTTCATTATACATATTATTAATTGATTGATTAAATAAGTGGCAAATAATAAATAATTGATAGTTGCAGCCCTAATAGCAAGTACAGCCGCTGTGGCCATTTTCGTTTTCCCAGGATGGCATAGGAGAAGAGGTTCATCCTGCATTTACTACCTTGGTGAGCCCCTCATGGCTGGAGCTTACTCCCCTCGGTTGTAGTCATATGGCTTCAAGAGTTTAATATAATAACTTGTTTTCTCATGCAGATTTTTAGAATTTGAGATATGTAGCTCTACTTTCATGTCTTCCAGGTGGTTTTTCGTTTAATACCATGACCACCCAGAAGTGCACTAGGGAGCAAAACAAAGTATTGTTTGCATAGTGTAACTTTATGGCTTCCAACAATATCCTGGGAAAAAAATCTGTGTTTTCCATAATATATGTTCTCCTCAAGTTTACATTCTGTTCCTGCAGTAAAAAATATCAATGGACAGGAAATAAAAAAAATTGCTTGAGCAACATAATGCAAATGAATAGTCCTTTGATATAGTAGCAATACACTGCCCAAAGTCTGCACAGTTGAAAGCTGGCCAACAATATTGAGATGAAGATGAAGTGAATACGGTTCTCGCTCTCTGTGGGGGTAAATGATGTTAACTGCATTAGACTGTGCTGAAAATACACCCAGATTAACTAACTTGGATGGTAGAAAACACCTGCCCTCCCCCTCATGTTCCATGCTAATTACTTATAACCTCAGTACAACAGACATGCAAGCGTTAGCTGGCTCACTCAGAACAAAACTGCACAGAGAAACCAACATCATTTTAATGATTTGCAATACAAACCCTGTATGCAAAGCAGGATATGCTGGATGTTCCTAATAACCCCTACTGTGCTCCAATTTGGCAATTTAACAAATTCTTCTGCTTTGAAGAAGAAAGCCCGAAGAAAGAACTGCTCTGAATTGACTTGAACCTGATTAGTGATGATCTTACTATACATTTAAGCTGAACTTTCTGTGTGTATTCACATGTCAACTTTTTATGTACAACTTTGTGATATTTAATGGATTTAAAGGAAATGTCTGACATTTTTGGAAATATCGTTGTTTGCTGTCAAACTCACAGCCAAATGAGAAGACTGATCAATTTCATCTGTGTCAAGCATAAACAAGCATATTTTCCAAAATGTCAGACCTTTAACATTCTTTTTGTTTACTCCAGAAAGAGAAATACTTCTGCATCTGTCTAACAGACGTCAGCACTAATACATACAGCACTTTATATTTCACCATCTATTTCTTTATGTAATTGCCTGTGTGTTTTCTTTCCAGGACTGTTTCCGGCTGTGTTGAACCTGGCGTCCATGGCGGATATAACAGCTAATGCTACCTGTGGTTCATCGGGTCCAGAGATGTTCTGTAAGTTGGTGGAACATGTACCAGGCCAGCCTGTTAGAAACCCTCAGTGTCGAATCTGCAACCAAAGGAGTACAAAACCATTTGGTAAGAAAGATTCACACACACACACACACACACACACACACACACACACACACACACACACACACACACACACACACACACACAAGACTTATAGGCATGGTGATTACAATAATTAATCATGCTAGATTAGTTAATTAGAGCCCGATTGGCCAGATGTTAACCAATCATTTTGTCTGAAATGATAATTACTGAATCAACTGAGGAATCAATCGCAACATGACAAGATGACAACACAAAATTAGCCTGCGATCATAATTCAAACTGCCAACTAGACAGCTATTTAGCTAATCAATGATGCAGTTAATACAATCAACCAATCAGTTAGTCAGTGAAGCAGTCAGTCATTAAACTAGTAACCATTAGTCAGGCAACTAACCGCTTAGTCAGTCATCAGCTAGTGAGTCCAATTAGCTTTTTCTACTTGCTCAGTTAGCTTACCAGGATGAGAGAAAAAAGAAGGATAGGATGTACTGCTGCAAAAAGGGGATGAGAAGAGGAGAGAAGGAAAAGATTGAAAAGAGTGAGGTGAAAAATGAAAGAATCTGAAACCAAAATGGTCATTTTAAAACACTTCTATCTCCTTTAATACTAAGACCTAAGACCTAGATTTATTTAATTTGAGTGGTCAGTTGAATGACCGACTGACTCACTGTTAAAGGAATATTTCCATTCCATTTTGGGAAAATATGCTTATTCTTTCTATTCTTGCTGAGAATTGGATAAGAAGATGGATACCACTGTCACATCTGTCCATCCAATATGAAGCTGGGCACAGGAGACGTTTAGCTTAGCATTAAAACTGTATGCAAGGGGAAACAGCTAGCCTGGTTCTCTCTGAAGGTAAAACAAGCTGCAAACGGGTACCTCCAAAGCTCGATAATTATCATGTTGTATCTCGTTAGTTTAATCTGTACAAAACCCAAAGTGTAAAAATGGGAACTTGCTTTTTTACGGGAGGTTATGTGGACTATTTTTTGGCCAGGCAGGGAGTCTTGTGGTCGCCATAAATTGCCAGGCAACCAGGCCAGGAAATAGTTACAAATCGTTATTACACTTCACTTTTTCCACAAATTAAACATACAATGTTTAACGTGTTAATTAGTAAGCTTCAGAAGCTAGTTGGCGGATTCATTTTACCTTTGGACAGAGCAAGACTAGCTGTTTCCAGTCTTTATGCTAAACTAAGCTAACAGTTTCCTGGGCCCAACTTCATATTTAACGAACACATATAAAGTATATATCTCCTCATCTAATTATTGGGAAGAAAGAGTATTTCCCAAATTGTTAAACTATTCCTTTACAATTTATTGGTTAACCGATTAATTGGCTGATTTCTGGCAGACATACTGACTTATTCAACTTTTTTATTTATTTTTAATTTTTTTTTTTTTTTACAGGATTTCAGTATTTTGGACATCCTTTATTTACTTGCAATCTAAAAAATCTGCATTCTGTTTTCTTTCTCAGCCTCAGAAGGAAATAAGACTAAATAAAGAGGGGAGAGGGAGGATGCTGTTATATAAGGGAAGAGAGAAAGGAAATTGCACCAAAGGATATATAGCTTCTTCATTTTGCTAGCAATAGTTGCCATGGTTTTGAACAGAAATGTCACACATAAGTAGCCTGGTGATTGACAGCTGCAAGTCATCCTGAAACATCACACATTCCCTTAAAAATACTCTCTCACACACATGTAAACACCCAAGTAACCCCACACACACACACACACACACACACACACACACACACACACACACACACACACACACACACACACACACACACAGCATACATGCTGTAAAAGCTCTGCATTTTAATATATAATAAACTAATAATGTGTTTTATCTGCCTGTTCCATTAAAGCTATTGTGTGGAGTAGTAACAGCGGCCAGGAGTAGATTCTGCAAATAGGGTGACAATTTTTGATTCAGATGTGAAATAAAGTCATGTGAAATGGAAAGGAAATCTATTATTCTTTCTTTTACAAGGTAGAAAAATGTGCTTTTGATATCCGGCCTTGAATAGTTGAAATTGAAGAATTTTAGAAAAAGGAACATTTCCCCCCTCAGAACAATGCTGAATACAAGACTAAAATGATTTTTAGGTATTTAACATTTGAATAGAATAAAACAACTGATATGCCCCCTCTCTCTCTCACGCTGTCTTTTGCTCTCTCTTTCTGTGTGTGTGTGTGTGTGTGTGTGTGTAGAGAATCATCCCATAGAATATGCCATAGATGGGACCAATCGTTGGTGGCAAAGTCCCTCTATCAAGAATGGAATGGAGTACCACTATGTGACTATCACACTGGACTTGAAACAGGTACTCAAACACTCAAAATTTGAGTTTCAAACATTCACTCCCTGTTTATTGGGATCCCCATTAGTTGTTTCCTTGGCAGTCTGTGTGTTTTGAACATTTTGAAATTGAGAGGGTTGCTAAAGCATTATTAGGAAAATTTGTCCCACAATTTAATTTTGGTTGAGAGTGGCCCAGTATACAGTGTTAGGTGCATTTTCATTCATGGGAATGATTGAACATCTTCTTGAACACAAGAAAAAAAAAAACAACTTCATCTCAAAATCGTGAGAAAAAAATATGAAATAATTTTAAACTAATAATAATAATAATAATAATAATGATAATATAATAATAATAAAAAATTTCTGTCTTGTCTCATATCACATATCTCAGTGGGCTGGTTGGGCTGCAAAGGATGGTTGCAGACCCAGCCCAAGCTAAGGAGACGACGAAACTCCCCAAAACCTTAACGCTGAGTTGAGGGTGATGTACAACTTGAAGATGCCTACATTAGAACACACATATACATAAAACCACGCCTATTAACTTTACATAGGAAGACTCCAGGTGGCTGGTGGATTTGAATCCAGGACCTTCTGTGAGATAATGCAATGATGATACAATGATTATTTTCTTCTTCTTTTCTTAAAGTTATAAATGTAATACCTTTTGGATTTGCAGACTGTTTTGAAGACATAAATTTGGGCTCTGGTAACTTGTGATGTGCTGGAATTTGTTAAACCAACTTTGCTATCAATAATTTCATGAGCATGTGTGTTACTCTTTAAATAAATGGGTTTCCATTTTTGATTTGAAAAACTTGGCAGGACTCTCTGTGATTGAGGGGCTGTGTGGTGGCATGGGATGACTTAGGACATCTAGTTTAGTTTAGAAGTATGATTAAACATATTAGACTGCCAGATTATAATTATTTAGATGTCATGAGAATAAAACTAATGAGGCTGAGAGACTTTAGTTCATGAGAGGCCCTCGGTTCATTAAGAGAAGCCTATCAAAAATTGCTTCAAAGGTTAAAAACAGATTCATTTTAGATTAATAATAAAAAAGCCAATATTCTAGACAAAAATGACATAATATAACAATGAAAATAAAGAATCAAGCATCAATGAAACAAAAGCCTGAAGTAACACAAATTAGCAATAACTGTTTATCTCCTATAAACGAATATTGCTCAAGCAGAATGTGCCATTCACATTTTTACGGTTTAAAGTATTTTTAAGTTAAGTTTTTCTTGTCTCGTGGACAAAGGCTCATACTTTGCTCTTGGAAAGTTGTGAGATTGAATCTGGGTCAAGATCTTTGTCATTCTCCCATCTTTTCTATCTCTGTTCACAATGCACTGCAGAGATGCCTAAAATTGATGAAAAAAAGTAGTGTTAAATGATGATGGAACGGCAATAAGGGACAATAGAAGAGACATACAGAGAAATAAAAAATGTAAGGCTCCGCCAAAATAAGAAACAGAGAAATAAACAGGACACAAAACCACAGTGCAGAGGGATATACATTTTACTTCATGAAAAAAAACTTTGAGGCTAACAAAGTGAATAGGTGAATAAGAGGCTAAATGCAAAGCGCCTTAAATGAGCTATATAAATGCAGTCCATTTACCAATCCATTATTGTTGTCTAACACCATTTTACAGGCTTCCCTTTTCACTAAATTAACATAGTACTTTATGTTACCTTAAAGCTAAAAGCCAAAACCTGAAGATCTCAAACTCTCACATCCTAAAACAATTAAAATGGCAGAACAGCAAGCAACTGCAAAACACAAAACAAAACAAGAGCAAACATTATATTAAAACAAACAAACTTTGTCTGTCTTTGAGGTTCAAATAGTAATTTAGCAAGTGTATATTATATTTCACATTAAGCTCCTGTTATTAATATGGGATTGAATAGAATTTAGAGGCAGAGAGAGAGAACAGAAAAATAGTAAGGGGCAAAACTGAGGTGAGCTTTATTTATTTTGTTTTTGCCAACCATCACGTGCGTAGAATATAATTATATCTCTGGACAGAAAGTGTAGCAGGCATCTTGACATGTTAATGGCATAAGGGCCCATCAATCACACCTTTGACCAATGTGGTGTGGCTGCAGAATATATATACACTCCTCAATGGTCTCACAAACGCACGCGCACACACACCCATAGAAATTCATCTGCCTGGTTACGCACCCACATACACACTTTGTCAATCACTCACTTCTGACATTAATATTAGCGTGTGGAGCAGGAGACTGACATGTTACACGCTACCACTGAGAGCTCTCTTACACACACACACACACACACACACACACACACACACACACACACACACACACACACACACACACACACACACTATTCTGGCTCTTATCCACAGTCAAACCTACATTGAGATGCACAAAGAAATGAATGAAAAATGATTAGAACCACTCACAGCTGGATAAGGAAAAACAGTGTGTGAAAGTATGAAAACAAATCCTCTTCTTGCTCAATTTGTCACGTGCAGGTTCTTTTAAAAGCTTTTTAATACCAGTGCAGTTTTTATCAATGATCACCTACTGGGCCGACGCAGCTTTAATAGTCATTTTCATATAATAGCCGTGTTTTACATTTCCACAACATTGTATTATGTGTATTTATTTCCATGAAAAAGCTGTCCATCTTACTATAGTAGTAAAAGTAGTAATTGGTTTTCATTTGACTAAATACCCCTCTTATTGTCCACTGCCGTATTTGCTGTTTCCAAAAATGTTTTTTTTAACAGTTAATTAGTACAATAACTTTATAAATAAATAATGAAAAAATTGTTTGGTGAAGTTTATCTGATCATATCAGTCTAACACTCTTAATTCTACTCTCTCATGTTGTAAATTGTCATATCATATTGGTTGATGGGATACAGCAGTGTTTGCAGCGTAATGCAAAAAGAAATAAGAAAGGAGGTAAAGATACACAGGAAATGGAAGTCTCACTCAGAAATCTCACGAGAGCCGAGTTGTTGCAGAAAGACGACAGTGTTTCTGGTTAAACAAAAAGGATCTACTACTGGCAAAAACAAGCTTTTCACAGGCGCAGTTGCCCGCAAGGATTACGTTACAGCCATTGCAGCCCGTTCGCAGCTGCTGGCTGAGGCGATCTACTGGACCAATTCCAAAACTTTTGGTAACTATTAGTCATTTAGACCCCAAACTTTGTAAAAATAGGACCCACATTTAAAAATACCAGAATTACCCTTTAAGGTTAGGGGACCTTCGTTGTCATGTTCACAATAATAAACAAGTGGTTAAGGTTATGGAACGATCGTGGTCAAGCTTTGGGGCACTAAACGTTACCAGGTGTGGAATCATCCAATATGGATGTAATTCATAACTCCTGGGCTGGATCGGCATCAGCACTTGTTCTTCTTCTTGTCACCAATAATGAACTGTGCAGTGTCACAATGATTTTGGAAGTAATTTTATGCATACATTGAGACTGACTGACCATTAAATTACTGAAGTAAAAGTAATTTGTAGTGTGAGACGGCCTTTACAACCAACTTCACTAGAAAAGACTGAAAAAGATTCTCCTTTCATTACTCTGTTAATTACATATAGATCAATTTTGTATTGATCAAAGTAACAGTAGGTCGACGTTACATCTGATTTGCTGTCATTGGCCGTCATTTATGTCTGTATGTGTATGTGCGAACATGTGCATGTCTTCAGTTTTGTGTGTGTATATATGTGTGAGTCTCGATCAGTCCGACGGAAAGCTATTTATCCTCCAGTGCGCTGAATTTCCCTTGCGACCACAGTCATCTCACTCAGAAAATGACAGTGGGCTTGCGCGCGTGTGTGTGTGTGTGTGTGTGTGTGTGTGTGTGTGTGTGTTATCGCCTGTGACATCACCACCCTCATTTCCTCTCTTGTTATTGTTGAACCTCTCTGGATAGAAAGACTAAATAATGAGAGAGTGGGAGCTGAGGGTCCATGTGTGTGACTGTGTGTATGTGTGAGAGACAGTTGATGTCTGTGTATGTTCTTCATCCTTTCTTAGATGAATTCTTGAATTGTAATTTTGCATGCAGATGCATCTGACTTGGCAATCAAAGTAAAAGTCCTCTGCAGAGACCTGTTGAAGAGGGTTAAAAGCCAGATCTGACTTAATGAGAGCTTAGTTTCTTAAGGTTTAATTTACAGGTCTAATTCTTTTTAATTTCAAATAATCACTCTTTTTATTTGTCTTATTATTAGGCTGTTCTACTTCCAGTCATTCCATATCAAACTAATAGTTTTCCAGCCATGCGTCTCCAATGTGTGAAGTCTTGTGTTGCTGTAGGCTTAGACATTAGTATGCATACAAATTAAGACATTACTAATAAATGTATTAGGACTATTTTACCATGAGAGGTTAAACTTGCCTCGCCATGGCAACAATCTTTTGTCAGCTTCAGACGGGATTCAGTTAAATTGCAGTTATTATGGAAATGCAGCAGCCAGTTTGATTGATGGACAGTTTGTTTCTACGTGGTCAAAACATGCACCGGCTCTGCTCTCTGGTGGGCGGGGTGATCAGGGTCCTGAAAGAGGCTGTCAGTCAAAGTGCTTTCATTATCCACAACTCTTAAATACCTCGACATACACAGACAGACAGAAATACACACAAATACACCCAAAGACTATCATAAATGCTAATGGAAAAAATGATGAAGTTCACATGTCTGGTTAGCCAGCTTCTGTTATATGATTTGAGAGACATTCTCCTTTTATTGTGTTATTCTGCTCTTGTCTCAATCTTGACTCACAGCTTCAGATCCTGTCTAACAACATGGAGGAATCCCATCTAACATAACTTCAGAACACAGTAATGAATATGCTTAGAATATGCTTACTTGCATTGGTTATGATCCAGACATACACTGTAATCAGCCTTTTTGATCAATAATACACTTGAGGTTACAGATAAGGTAATGCTTTGAGGGATCAAGGTGTTTCTGGAAGTGAGCGTCATACCGGCCAACCTAATGGCTAGATAAAAACGTCCTTTTCTTTACTTTTATATTAATTAGGAACATGAGAATGACGTGGTCAGAACTTTAAACGGCAGAAAAAAAATCTTTATTCATAACCGAGAGAAGGTAAATGAAACATCTGCTGTACCCAATGAAACTTTGCTGGTCTATGTTTGACAGTAGCTCGGGCCGAAGCAAGAATGTGGGAGAGATTGCAGCATCTGGTGTTTTGTGCAGACTAAAGCCTATTTAAAAAGCTTAAGGCCAAATTACGATCAAGTCTGTGAGCGAGCGTGTTTGTGTATTAATGTTTTATTTGTGTGTGTAAGTGTATTTTTGGCAGTTCAGACAGAGGCAGACTTAAAGAGAATGGATTTCAATTGGTTGTTACACACCAGACCATTTCTCAGTTTTATCCAGAGGCCGTTGTCTGTATATGCACTGTTTAAGCCAATGTGAAAAACGCAATAACTGTCTGTTTTTTTATATTTTGTATTATTTTTCCTGCAATTTGGTTAAATATTGAACTCTATTCTAATGTATTTGCTGCAGAGCTGTCTAGAGACTGTCATTCAAAACACTGCAGCATCCAAAACATCTCCCGAAATTGTTTTTAGTGGCAGCTCAGTGGAAAAGCAGAACGATCTTGCGATGTGATGACTGTGTGGCTCCAGTGAATATCTCCTGCCTGTTTGCCTGCACTAAGTTTGGCAGTCAGGGATGCTTGATGAGTCACACTATTTAGAACTGGGCCAAAAGCTACTTTATTAGTCCAGTGAGATGGGTTTTTTTTTTTTTGAAGTGACAGTAAATTTTAACAAGTCTGCTCTGACAGCATTTCCACCCGTCTGTCTGTGTGTCTGTGTGTTTATGTCTTAAACAAAAAAGTATTTTTTGTTTCTCATTCTGATCTTATTCCACTTTGTTTCTGATCAGTCTTTTGTGCGCAAATCCTGCTATAATTAGCTGGAGTACTAACTGGAATTGGAGTTTGATGCCAGTTTATCAGGCCAAAGAGATTTTAACACGTTTCCTTGTGAATGGCCTGTAAACACCAGCTGTTCAGTAAAACCGCTGTCACTGTGTGTCCAAATCACGCTGAGACAAAATGGATTCTTCACAGTCCATTTAATCGTAGGCAACCCAACCATACTGGACACAGGGCTTAAATGGACTGATTGAGCATTAAAATAAACATTTTAAGTGCTCATTTGGCTGTTATGCTCAAATATCTGCCAAAGGCCGTTGACTGGCTTTAATGACTATTTCCTGTCAAATGTGTAAGATTGCTACAATAAAATGCTTGAGAACTATGTGGAAATGAGCATTCATTTGAATTGTTGTGAGTATTAACAATCACTTGTGAGATGTAAAAATAGGAAACAGTTCTGTAGCCTTTATAGACTTGGTGAATAATTTGCCTCCACTCCTCTGCAATGTCAACACTTCCATCTGAAGTAATGTGCAATATAAAAATAAGCAAATTCAGTCAGTTGTTTATTTTAGAATCGCAGAATTATTCATCAGTGCAAAAACAAAGTACAGATAAGAGAGTACATTATGTCACCTGGGGATAAATGAGTCACTGATTGTTTCACTCTTTAACTTAACCACTTTAAAGTCCGACTAAACTTTTTCAGAACATGCAGATCTGCTTTGTGCTCTCCTTTTGAGATAAAATCTGTACTCAAAAGAGAGAAATGAATATTTGATACTTTTTGGTTTCATGAGTGCACCCTCTGCGTTAACCAGTTGGCACATTGGCGTGCTGTTTTTTTTCTATGTAGACAGAGAACTTCTTTGCATATAGCCAATCAAATCACTTAATTTTACAGCAGTAATGTCACCGTTCTGTCATAGGCTGGTAATGAAACTGACAGCGTATCTACACAGGAGGCGTTTCAGCCGTGTTTTTCAACAAAAGACTGTCTGTCTTTGACTTATATGCTATAGTTATTAGCATTGACATTGTGTCTTTGTGCCCCTGCCAGCTCAGCTGTCAATCAAAGACATACACCGACCCATCCACTTCACGCCTTGAAGGCTAAAGGAGCATATCTGATATTTCTCCAAAGATTTATTTCAATAATAAAAAGTATTAATAATGAATTTAAAAATCACTTGGACATCATTGTTGACTCCAAAAAGGGAAGACCAAGTCAGACTTTAGCTGGAATCAATTAGTCCTCTAAGGAAGATGACCAAGACTGGACTTGAAATGAGTCTCAACTCTGTAGTAATAATAGGGATTATTATTATTATTATGATGGTGTGAATTCAGTTTTCGAAATCTCAGATTCTTTTTTAAATTCATTTATTTAGTGAGGTATGCCTTTTTATCCAGTGAGATGACATTTTGTTTGCTTCGTTCTAAATTGCATTAACACGGTCTCATATGTAACCTGATGAAACTTGCAGACACCCTGCTAGTTTGAGCTTATAGTTTAAGCTCAAAATTGCCAAACCAGGCTGCAGTAAAAAAAAAAAAAAAAAAAAAAAANATAGAATCCAGCCAATTACATTTTAAACTGAAGGCTGATAATATGATCTGTTCATGACGTGAACTCACCACAAACGTACCTGCCTGACATTAAATGTCATGGAAGCAAGATAAACATTCATTTACCAGCTGTGTGATTTCTTGCAGGAGAGTTATTGGTGTGTTTATTTGTTGATGCTGTGTTGAGCTTAGAGGCAAAAAAATATCCCTCGCCTGATCCACATCTGATCAAAACATAGAATATGACGCACTGCAACCCTACACACACACACACGCGCGCACACGCGCGCACACACACACACACACACACACACACACACACACACACACACA
>LKNJ01005026.1:0-26422 GCA_002120245.1 Maccullochella peelii | reverse complement strand
TGTAAGTATCATAAACTTTTGTTTGCCACAGAGCTTATTTTCTGCAAGAATCCAAAATCTAATGGAAAAATCCCATTGGCTTTTTGTCGAGGGAACCAGGGCAATGCTAACTTCCGGGTTGGCCTGCAAAAATACGCCATCCCTGCAGCACTGTATTAACACCTGTAAATCTATCTATCTATCGAGCCACAAATAAAGTTGGCATAAATGTTTCTTTTTGCATGTGTGCTGCTCTCAGTATTATTTATTGATGTATTCAATTATAGTTTTGACTTGTCTGATAACCGTTGATACATTTTTAGGGCTTCATAGCACTCAGTCATGAACACTATGTATGTGGAAAATCTGAAAGCAAAATATGTGCAGGGTGGTGCGACTTTTTCAATGGTTAGACCCTGGTCCGAGCTCCTCCAGCCTGCCAATGTGGCAGCATCACTCAGGATGGTAATGTTCCCCTTAGAGACTGAGTGAGACACTCTTTGAAAAGGTGCCCAGCCAGGGCAGACCATGCCGGCCGGGCCAAGCCGAGGAAGACAGGCTCTCGACTGTTTTCTCTCCGCCGCTGGAGCTCTGAGGGTTGGCTGCCATTCTGTCCGCGCTGGCAGTCAGAGTCAGAGGAGGTAGTTAATGCTATAGCTCATGAAGTTGTAAAGGCTGCTCACACTGTTGGCAGTTTCCACTGTAGGCCTATTGACTGAGTAAAGACCTAAAGATACAGACCCATATGTATATATATTTTTTGAATTCATTGAAATTCATTGTCCTTCAAATACCTGTCTTTACACCACTACCTTCCCTTTTAGTTAATTTTCAGTGGAAATGGTGGGCTATTTCTGAAGAGGAGAGACATATTCAAAGAAACTTTGTGGGTGGTGGATGAAACATGGCAAAAAGGGAATCCAGACACTGTTTGGATTCCAAGCTACTACTATATAGTAGTTTTCAGTGTTAGTGGCGGGGTCCGTGCTGGATTCAAATTGCCTTCATATGCACAAGGGATTCACAGGAAACGATGCAGCATGTAATCCAGTGTAACTGATATCAGCCTCACTTTACTTTCACTCTCCCATAGCTGTATCACAGCTATATCAAGTTACAGCTCACACAAACCAAACATTTCCTACTGCTGCCAGTTCACATTAAAAGTGTTCGACTGGCGAAACACAGACTGGCTTTTATTGTGAAGCAGTCACCAGAAATGCAACGTATTTGTCACTGAAGTTAGCGCTGACTGCAAATATTCATCAAAACTAATAAAACAATAAAATAAGACTTTGGCGCTTTTTGACAGCTGATCAGTTTTAAATATTGCAGGGAGGAATGGAACAAGAAGGAGCAGCCACAGTGAACTGTTAGATGAAGAGCTGAAATCTGAAGGACTATAAAGTGAATCTTGGTGTGAATGTTTGCTGCACATATAATTTATCAATAGCCGTGTGTTATAGGAACAGAGTTCTTGTGTTGGAGGTCTAAGTTCACCCAAAAATTCTGTAAGCTCTTTTCTGCAGTTGTGTAAAACTAATTGACCAACAAAAATAAAGCACTGAATAGATTGAAACGTAGATTTAGACCAATTCCTCTGGTAAACGCTAACCACCCTAAACTACTCCTGCAGCTCCTTCGCAGTAAAGCCATAATCAGTTCTCTTCAATGGAAGGCTTTTAAATGGACACAGTCACTTGAAAAACTGAGTTTTCAAACACTCCCAAAATGTCTGCTAGTCTTGTTCTTCAACAGCGATTTGTACCCATGTTGGCGGTTACAAAAACTAGCCCACCTGAGCTTCAGATGGGCAGGGAAAACCTGCACATGCTGCTAGCTAAAAAATGGCATGACAGCCAACAATCATGACTCGTTTTTATAGCATTCACCTCAATCAGTAAACATTACATTATAAACTTCTTCATAGCTGACTTTTATGATTCAGTTAAAGTCAGTCTTAATATCAGAAAGAACCTACAAGCAGTTTAGCTCTTGCTTGTAGCTAAATACAATTCTGGCATGCCATAAATGCTTCACTACATCATTGTTTTTGCATACTAAATGCGTTAATCCTGTATCACCATATACTCTCCACCTTTTAATTCATCTCATCTACTCTCTTCTTTTCCAGTTGTGGATCCAACTCCAGACGATCCGTTGGTATCTGTGATTCTGGTGAGCCTGCTGCCCCTGCTGGTGATGGGGATCGTGGTTGTGGGAATGTTCTACTGGTACCGAGCCTATCGGCAGCGCATGCTTAGCCAAGAATGGGAGAGCAGCATTAAGAAGCGCAAAGCAAAAGCGGGTGGGCTGGACTGCAGCGACACCTGCGCCATCATGGATGACGATAGGTCAGACAGCAGCTCGACGCACGCCAACAACCTGAACCACAACACTGAGCCACTGCCTATAGAGCTGGATCTGCTGGTATACATACCTAGTAGTATTTTAGAGTTGCTTTATGGGGCTATTCTGCTCTAAGCCATCCTAACTAAAATCGTAACCTTTGATTCTGTCCCAGGTGGGAAAGGGTCGCTTCGCCCAGGTATACAAGGCAAAGCTGAAGCAGACCACTTCAGATCAGTTTGAAACAGTGGCTGTGAAGATCTTCCCCTATGAGGAGTACGCTTCCTGGAAGAATGAGAAGGACATCTTCTCCAATACAGACCTACGACACGAGAACGTTCTCCACTTCCTGACAGCTGAGGAGAGGAAGGTGGAGAAACAGTACTGGCTCATCACTGCCTTCCATCCCAGAGGAAACCTACAGGTGAGACAGCCATTTTCAAGAAACCTACCATGAGGGAGGCAGTATTACTCTATGTTGCAAATTGCAATTCCCACAGTAGATAGTCTTTTTTTCATTCATAAGTTTCAGTAGCAACCTGTTTGAAATTATCCAGCCATTCCCCCTTTTCACAATGCTATCAATCCCATCATCCCTCTGTCCTCCAGGAGTACCTGACACGTCATGTGATCAGCTGGGAGGAGCTGCAGGTGCTAGGCAGCTCTCTGGCCCGGGCTGTCGCCCACCTCCATAGTGACCGCCTCCCCTGTGGACGCCCTAAGGTAGGACTTTGTGAATATGTCCATGTGACAGTATAAAACAGCAAACCAGAGCTAAAAACGTATACTAACCATAACAATCATAATCATTGTCAAAATAGATACAGAAAGAAACAACAAACAAATCTAGACAGTATTTATATAATGTCCTAATGATGATCACATTAGACAAAAAGTATAAAGCCTGACTGGCAATCCCTAATGAATGCCAGCAGTGTTTAACAGAACAAACGTGTCAATTTTTCGAGCTCTACCAGTCAAAGAACTAAAATTTAAAATTTGTAGTATTAGAGGAAAGAATGTGGGGTCTTTAAATGGTGTATCCTCTTGGGATCATGAATGTGCTCAGCAAATTACATAGTAATGCGGCTGTTAGATTGGTTGCAAAGTAAACATTTTGGCCTCAGGTTGGTGTTAAAGATAAGTGGGATACCAGCAAGAGTGGGAATTATCCTGTGGGGACAATGAATATCTATAGCCAATTGTGTGGAAGCTATTAGTTTTCATGATCTTGTGCGTAAAGTTGAATTCAAGGATGGTGCTACAGGAAAGCTTGTGGAGTGTTTTAATTGTCTACTTTGATGCTTTTTGTTTTTAAATGGACACTTAAATTCACCCTCATACTTCTGTTGTGCCTAAAGGTGGCCATAGTCCACCGAGACCTGAAGAGCTCCAACATCCTGGTGAAGAACGACCTGACGTGCTGCCTGTGTGACTTTGGTCTGGGACTCAGTCTGGACAGCAGCCTGTCTGTGGATGACCTCGCCAACAGTGGACAGGTCAGCTGAAAAGTCTCTTTTAATTACTTTTCTTTTTTGTTATGCCATTTATTTTATCCAGAGACTGAAAGAGCACACTTGCTCTTTTGTATTTGAGCAAGGCACTGAACTTCTACCTGCAGTCTTCTAGATCAGAATGGCAGCAAATGACCTAAAGAGTACTGGACTAGCTACAGCAACATATGCAGATATGGCCAGTGGTGGAAGAAGTACTCAGATCCTTTACTTAAAACAAAGTAGCAATACAACAATGTACTTTAAAAATACTCAATACAAGTAAAAGTCTTGCATTCAAAATTCTGCTTTAGTAGAGAAGTATTATCAGCAAAATGTACTTAAAGTAACAAAAGTACTTGTTCTGCAGACAAATGACCCCTGTGACTGATTTCTTATGATACATAACTATAATATTATAAGATCAATTGATTTATCAATATGTAAGCAGCATTTTACTGTTGGAGCTGCTACTTTTAACTACTTTATATACAGGTTGGTCCAGTCTAGGGGTCAGCCCCCCTCCAAAGGGTCACAAGATAACTCTGAGGGGCCATGAAATTATTTATGGGAGAGGAAAAAAGAAAAAACAAAGTTGTACTGCACAAATTTATATTCATGTTTTGGACTCTTCACTAAGCTTCTATGTAATAGATCACAAGTTTAAAACCCCTGGTTTAATCTGTGACAATGTATTGTATTTTATAAGATTATCATATGCTTTTAATGTAAGATCTTAATCTGAAAAGTAACCAGTAAATTTGTCAACTAAATGTAAAAAGTCAAACATTTCCCTCTGAATTGTACTGGAGTACAAGTATAAGTACTACTGTCAGGTGTACTGTCAAGATGTTGCTACAAGCTGTGGGTTTTGAAGAGAAAGCTGCTATGGTAACTCTCTCTGTTTACCATCAAAGTCCTGCATTAAAACAGCTTTGGTTTGGTTTTTGGTGAGATATGAGCTGGCTGTGTTTGTTTTGCCTTCCTCTTTGTCAGTTTTGATGGGATACACCTCATTTACTGACAGAAGAAATAGACAGACAGGCAATAAGGGATAAAGGGAGAGGTAAAGGCTTTGTTGTGACATGCAAGCTCCTCAAGGCAGCTCTCAGCTCATTCTCAATCTCTTTCTCAGTCTGTCAGTGTGACTCTGTCCTCTATTATGATTTATTATTCACTGGACAGAAATGCAGCAGGGACAGGTGAGAGGGTGACTCACTTGTTAAACAGACACTTGTGATCCCTTCACCCACACACACCACACCTCTGCTCACACATATAATATGATAATATTATAAAGAGTACAAAAAACACGGCTATGACTCCTGCCGTCCATCAGTCTTTTCCTGGTAGCAGAATGTACACTGAGATTCTCTACATGTTCCTGTGCTTTCTGTGGCATCGTTTTATCCATTCAAATGTTCAAATTATGATCCGTGGCTGTCACGTTGTGTTCCTTTCACAACTGGAAGCTGGAAATTCCCAGATAGTAGGTTGTAATTATAACCTCTGTGTGTGTTCATGTGGTCCAGCTCAGAAAAACCTTTGAAGAAACATGGGCAGCCGCAAAATTTTTTTGCCCTGCATAAAAATGTCCTCTGTATGCGTAACAGCAGATATTATGTCAGCAATATTTGCAAACATAGCCAGCAAGCTTGTTTGACTTTGTGTGTTTACCCACAAAGGAATTTTGATGAAAACCAAACTTAAGAGCTCTTTGAGGGTTATTAAAGCAGTGGTAAAAGTGATGCTGTGTAGCATTTAAAATATTTTAGTTTTCTACTTTCCTTATTCTGAGATGAGGGATCATTCGGTCACAGCTTCCAGGTTGGAAAGTGCTGATAAAACACAGCAGAATCAGGCAGTGTTATGCAATTTAATACTGATTAATGCAAAACTTATTATTGATTAAAAGCTACTAAGCCGTTCTCTGCTACACTGTGTCATACACCACTGTACAAGCAGGAAACAGCTGATGGCTGTTCCTGCTTGGGACTTGAATATATTTGTGTTGAGTTGAGACTTGACCTGGGATTTGTTGGTCTTGACCTAGGACCTACTGGTTTTGACTTGGGACTTGCTGATCTTAACTTGGGACCTACTGGCCGTGACTTAAGGCTTACTTGTGTGACTTGCAAAACAATGACAACAACAACAATGTGGAAACTTTCATAGCAATACAAAGTAAGCTCATCTGTACTCAGTGCAGTAACTGATGATGAATAAGTACAAAAGAAAACATGTCACCAGTGAAGTCTTGTATCTTGTCCAATAGCTCATCCAATAATGAATGAAGCCAGGAGGTGAGTCAGGTTTATTGTCACTGAGCCCAATGGGAGAAAGTAAACATCACGCTCCTGCACACTGACATAGTCTTTAATGTGTGTATGGTGTGTCAGAGTGAGAGTGACATGCTGTTATTCCTGTTATTTTTGTGTATGTGTGTGTACTTATGTGTTTACCACTCGTGGTATCTCTGTACTACAGGTGGGCACGGCGCGTTACATGGCTCCAGAGGTGCTGGAGGCCCGACTGAATCTGGAGAACACAGAGTCCTTCAAACAGACCGACATTTACTCCATGGCCCTTGTGCTTTGGGAGATGACGTCGAGGTGTGACGCTGTTGGAGGTCAGTGCACGTAAACACTCCACAAACACACATGTATTCAGTAATTACCTGTTTCTGGCTGTGGGAAGTATGATGTCATGTAACACACAAGCACACAGAACAAAACAAATCCTGCGGAGGTGAAGCGTTCATCACTGAGATGACTCAACAGTGACACATGAGTTTTGGGTTATCACAACAAGCTTAGCAGGCGAACAGATCAGCCGGAAGTGATGACATCATGTTTAATCAGTGCTCACATGCAGCAGCATGTGAAGGAATGTGTCACAGCTCTAATGTATAGTAATAAACATGAACTCCTTAGCCTCTACTTTTATGTGACAGAATATAGCATATTTCAGATATTCAAATGAGACAACCTCTGTGAAAACTACACAGCGTCTATGCAGTGGCTTCAGCTCCTACAACTGGGGGCACCAAAGTCAAACATTTTCAAATGATACTGTGATAATCTACACCTACCACCTACATGTTCTCACACGTAGGTGGTAGTGTCTGTGTCTGTGTGTGTCTGTGACCTACATAGTGCAGACAGGAGGTTCAAGCTACTGTTTCCTATTATGTAGTGAACAGGGAGTCTGATGGTTGTGTCTGTCGGACTGCACCTCGACCTCAGCTCCAGGTCTGCAGCAGGAATCTGAGGAATGTCTGATATGTGAGGGAGACTATCTGAACTCTGCTGTTGCCCTTCTTTGGGCAGGAAATCAGGGAAAGAAAACAGGAGTGGATACTGTACCTGTTTCAGCTGGCTGTGGGTGTGTGTGTGTGTGTGTGTGTGTGTGTCTATGAGGCTTAAATGTCCTCACAAGAAAAGGAAGCTTAAAGTGAGGACATTTTTCATCCTCAGGTTAAAGTGTATGTTTGTGTATCTGAGCAGCTGTAAAGTTTGCATCAAAGTTTCATTGTTGTCAGTATCAAATTGACCTTCCTCTTTCGCTTTACACAAAGTAAAATTTTACCTTTTAATTCAAAGTTAACTCTGAGGGCAATGACAGTATATTGTTTGTCTGTTGTTCACCCACTGGGTCTGGTCATTTTCTCTCTTCTGCATTTTGCATCAGCAGACGAGTAAATTCCTTTCATTCGCGGTGCCGTCGCTGTCTCACTTGAGTGACAAGCTAAAAACATTGCAAGGCAGGTGTGTTTTATAAAGTCAGCAAACCCATGGACAGTGCATTTTAGGAACCCACTCTACTGGACTACAAGCCTGTTGCACTTATACATACAGAATATTGAATTTGAACAGAAGATTACAGAGTGAAAATTACATTTCTTCCCATGTTAAAACAAAAAGTGACAGCACTAATGAATGATAGGTTCAGATTATTTGAAGTCTGCTGGTAATACAATACACTCATATCATACTAGCCATGAAGAGATCCCTTCCTAAGGTTATTCCACGGTGAAAAACAGATTTTGTCCCCTATTTTTTTACAGTGCATTCCCGCTACAAAGGCGTTGTTTCATGGTCAGTATGGAGAGAAGGAATGATTTTAGCAAGCAATAACTACTGAGTATTTTATTAGGATAATCTTGAAAAATCCAAACCTATCGTTCACCTCTAAACCCAAGTCTTTACCCTCAAACAACCCTTTGGACTGGACAAAATGTCCTCACTTTCCAAAAACATTTCCAAAGCCCAGATAGAAGTACACACACACACACACACACACACAAAACATTTCTGTTTCCTCCAACCTACTCTCCTGAGAGCGGAGAGAGAGTCTCTCCGGTCCACGTCCTTCCCTCCAACTAGTGGGCTTTTCTAGACAGTCTAAGACATTTAGAGCTGGACAGTCACATTCCAACATGTGTGTGTGTGTGTGTGTGTGTGTGTGTGTGTGTGTTTATTTCAGAGAGAGAGGTACATAGAAACAGAGGAAGAGAGATGGAAGTACCAGACAGACGCCCTCATCTAGCCCTGTTTCTATGTCTCAATATGGGGTGGTGTGTGTGTGCATGTCTCTGTCTGTGTGTCCTCTGTCTCCACCCCAACAACAGGGGACAGAATGGTGGATAGAAATACTACCCTGCGCTGGCATTGTTGTTGTGGTCAGTTATAGTACATTCTCTGTGTGTCTCTGAGCATTTTATTTACATATCCTGAATTAGCTTGCAGGGCGCGGCAGGGCTGCATGTTCTGTCTGAGCTGAAGGTTATACAGGGTAATGGAGCGGGGCGAAGAGTTTGCACCAGGCCAAGCAAAAGGTTTGTGGTCCATGAAGGGAGACAGGCTTTGGCAACAGCTGGTGAGGGGGTGATAGTTATACCCCTCTGGGGCAAAGGCTGAGGGGCAGAAGACATTTCACAGGAAAAAGAAGAGTTCGATATTTTGAGAAATCCGCTCCGAAATTCACTTTCTTGCAGAGAAATCGATGAGAAGATTGATACCACTCTCATGTCTGTGTGTTAAGTCTGGAGCTGAAGCCGGGAGGCAATTAGCTTAGCTTAGCATGAAGGCTGGAAGCAGGAGGTAAAAGCTGGCCTGGCTCTGTCAAATGTTCAAAACTATGCCTACCAGTGTGTCTAAAGCTTAATAATTAACGTGTTCAGGTGTATCTTTGTTTAATCCAAACACAAACAGAAAAGCAAAGGTTACTTGCTGACAGCTACTTGCTGTAACTATTTCCAGGCGCGGTGACTGGAGTCTTGTCTGCACAGAAGTGCTGAACGAACAGATACATTGTTGTTTGTTAAGAAATAATTACAGCATGTGTTTCTTATCTCAATCTCCAGAAGAAAGCAAATAAGTTTATTTGCCAAAATGTCAGAATACTCCTTGAGAACATGCAATATGTAGTTTATTTTAGTTTACTTCTTTTTTTTATTTTTACACAGGCGATGCACAATTATCACCATCACCATACAGTATGTGTCGATGTTAGCTAAGTGGCTCATCTGTTGTCTCTTGAAACATGAAAGCGACTAAACAGAGTATGAAAAGAAATTAAAAAATAGAGTAAGTCAAGCACTATGCATTGAAGAAAATATACAATCCAAGCAAATGATACAAGACAAACTTTGCAAGCAGTTAAAGCATGACAACATATAATAATTAGAAGATGATAACAAGAATCAATCAAGACAGTAGTACATGCAGATACCACGCATGGTAACTGAGGTTTTAGGATTATGTAAAAAAGAAGGGAAGTAGTGGAGTCACTCATGTTGCCATCAACAGTTTATTAACCGGCAACTGAGTCATCTTCAGGCCTGGACATGAATTCAACTAAATTCACCTGCTAGCAGCAAAGACATTCCTGCCCTCTTACTTTAGCCTCTCAAAGCTCCGACACCACACCACTAGCAGTACTGATATTAATCTTTCACAGCTCTCTAACATGCTAGCCACGAACCTGTCACAGCAATTCAGCTGTTTTGATGAGAGGTTGTGGTTCATTAGAGTTTATGCAGGTCCATTTCTACTTCTTATTATGTAGCCTGTACTGCATCAATGTGCGATCAGTCTCATATTAAACGCCTGTTGAGACTCTAAGGTCTCTTGAACGCCAAACATGGAGTTGTGTTTCTTTCAAGATAGCAAATCCCAGACAGCGTAGCCAGCCACAGAGGTCTCTGCTAACCTCCAGGCCACAAAGGTTTCAGACAGATAATCTGGAAAGGAAACTGTCGTAAACCGCTTTCCGCCCCTTAGATTGGATGTACTAGTTGTTTAACTATGGACCCCAGACAGCAAGGGGAAAGTGAAACTGATGCTCTGGTTGCAGTCCCTTGTGAAATCTGTTCTCAAACCACAGATGAAATTCTTCTCATAGCTTTCAAATGTCGAGAGCTGCTGAAGGGAAGCAGGCAGCACCTCTCGTGTAGACTGCAGTGATCGATCTATGTCTGTCTGACTTCTTTAATGTCCCAGATATCATTCAGAAACATGAGGACAAGTGTATAGGAGCCAAATCGGCAGCAGAGCATGAAATTAGACCTTTTCCACTCAGTCATGTCTTGATGTTTAGAAAGCACTCCACCTCTTTATATTTCTGTTTTCAACTTTCTCATTTTTAAGTCAGCTCGCTCTCCGCTGTTCTGCGTTTCAGCTCTATCCAGTCCAGGAGAGCTGAGCCAGCCCTGGCATAAATAACCTCCAGGGGAATGGGCAGGGCCCGGCTGGGTCCTGTTTTAAAATACTAAAAACGGGGGAAGTTCCACATGTCAAAAACAGGAAGTGTGGGCCTGTAGAGTCAGCTTCTCTGCACACAGTCCCGATCCCAGCCCTCCAACTTCCTGTCCGGGGATTCCACTCCAACCTTCCCACTTCCTGTGCTTCAGGACACAGGGGGCCTAACTTGAATGAAACTACTGCAGCTTCTCCTAGATTTCATCATACCATCCTGCTAATTAACGTGAACAACATATGTTATTTAAACTGATCTTTGCAGTGGCCGAGCCAGGTTATGTGCAGTTTGAAGACTGCTGAGAACATAATCTCACCACAAGGTCCATTTAGTAGCTGTTTTGGAGTTTCTGATCATATCACATGATCCTCATCAGCAGGTGGAGTTTGCCCAGTTGTCATGGAATTACCACAGGTCCATTCACACCGCTTCAACATGTGGAGAAATCTGAAGCTTGACAGACCTGCTGTGCCTAGTTATGGTTGCTAAGATATGGGGGGAGGGGTTTAACAAATGGTCATTTCCATTACAACTGGGCAATAACTATCTGCTGGTGAAGATCATGTGATATGGTTGAAACTCCGTGTGGGTAGATTATTGCTGTTTCCGAGGTCAAGAATGAACTTTAAACCTCATTTTAAAGACTTCTTGTGGAAGTTTGATTTGAATGGAAGAACATTTTGAATTCCTTTATCAATGTATGTGTTAGTAAAACTTTTCAGCCATAGATATGTAGGTGAGAACACAGATTTAGGCTAGGGTAGCCTTCTAGCGCTGCAGTGGAATATTAAATTCATTTTAGTGAACGTGCCCAGAGAAAAGCTCAGATGCTGCCAAATATATCACACCCAAAACAGTACACATAGGTGAATAATACAAAGTTTCTGACAGGCTGTGAAATACAAGACGTCGACATTGTTAAATGTAAGAACAAGACGAGGTACATAGAACATGATCCTTACACTATTTGTTAAATATTTGTGTATCATTTTCTGGCTCAGATGGGTAAAGGAAGATGACTTTGCAGCAACTAGTGTCTCATTTCACAGCAACTGTGAGATCCTGAGAGCCTTCTCTTTGGTGCTGAAGACAGATTGCAGCTGTTGTGAGTTCGGTTTCATGAGGTCTGGACCCAGTCCCGGAACTTTGTTTTTATGCTCTCTCTTTTTCCCTGTTAGTTCTTCAACATGAAATAGTAAAGAAAAAAAATAACAGATTGTGATTTTGGTGTTCTGTACGGTCTAAGGTTGCGACTAATTGCTTGTTAGCAGAAGCTGATTTGTTGTTTTTAGAAGTGCCAGTGTGAGCATTTTCCCTCCTATGGAGACATCATAAAAGACATTTTATTTCCTACTGTCAGCATTATTGGTGCCAGTGTACAAAGCTGACAGCTCGGGTAAAGCTAACAGCTCAGTAGTTTGGGGTAGAGTGACCTCATACCAGGATGCTTTTACACTTTCTAATCACATTAACTAAACGGGCCACCTGTTTCACTCTGTCGTCCCCCTTTACAGTTTTTTTTTACCTTCAAATGTTCACTATGTCAAAACCATGCCATGAAATGAGTGCTTGTTTTGTGTTCATGTTGAACTTGTCTACATCTTGTTGTCACCACGCACTTACCAGGAAGTGTTGCAAATACATGAGAGCAGGCATGTGTTACTTCCCTGCCGTCAGCACGACCACGCCCCCTTCTGGGTGAAAACAAGCGCTGTAAAAGTGCCGGCGACAAATTGAAAAAACTAGTGGCACCATGCCTAAAAGCCGCTGTGTCGCGTTTGCACGTCAAAAAAAAAGGGACGTTTTTTACTTCCCTCAATACACAAGTCAATACGTATACATCTGTTGCAGCGTGCTAGTTAGCTTGCTAAACCCCTGTTAAACATGTTAATGTTAGCGATGTAATTAGTTTACAGTAACGTCACATTGGATAGACTACCAAAACAGCAAAATAAAGTGTGACAGAAAAAGTGACAGATGTCAGAAATACATTACCTGGAGATTCAATAAGGTAGTTATATATGTCAGGATATGACACCACCGGCCAATGGGTGGGGTTGTTCTTCCACTTTGATGGAGGCAGACTAAAAGGACACTCATCAACCTCTTTCTTTAATTTTTTCTATATAACGACATTGATTGGCAACAACATAACATAATTGCTTGCCTGACTGGCCATAAGATTTGGGCTCCTAATAGCTAAAAAGAAATACAGTATTCTTATTTAATGCTATTACAATGGAATTTTAAATTACCTTCAGTCAAATTAGAGGGTCTGCTTTCACCCAAAAAGGGCCGAGGCATGATGGAAGACCAAAATACCCGGATGTGCTGCTCTCATCAGAAACACGGTGGCACAGACAACACGGCATAAAGAAAGGACTCGGGTGATGATTTCCAGTCCTTATCTGATCCAGGGGTTGTGTTTGTGTTTGCAGAGGTGAAGGACTACGAGCCTGCGTACGGCTCTAAAGTGCGAGAGCACCCCTGTGTGGAGAGCATGAAGGACAACGTGCTGAGAGACAGAGGAAGACCTGAGATCCCCGACACCTGGCTCAGGCATCAGGTCAGACATACACTGTGCTGCTATACTGGAATGACATTTACATAGTGTACACACAGGCACTAACTGTAGCATGGATGCAAACCGTTATTAATCATTGTGTAAGAATTTGTTTTTTTAGATTATTTATTTTTACATGGACAAAGCACATTAATCAACATGATTGGAAATGTGCCAGTGTTAGCCAAAAGGCTTATTTAAACCTGTTGTCCCTTGGTCCCTTCCTTGAAGAAAATGAACACTGAATACAGTTTTCTGCTATTGTGTGTATTCAGAAGGCAGATGATTAGAAGCCATGCTGACAGAAATGGTTTAGATTTTATTTGATGAAATATTGATATCTCTTAAATGCACGAACATAGACGCATTGAATATAATATATTCCAGCCAAAACGTATATACAGTATGTTAGTTTTCACATAGCACTGTGTGCGTCATTATTCTCCATATATAACTCCATGTTGATTATTACACCCTGACACTACTGTAATATCATACTGATTACATTGAAACATGCACATACTCTTATGAATCTGCATATATTTCCCTTTATGTTTTGGACAGACGTTTGTTTCAACAAACACAAGCAGTAAACTACACATCTTGAAATCAATGGCAACTTTATACTGTGGATAAATAGTTTTTTTTGGTAAAGCCAACAACTTAAATTAAATCCTGTGCTGTCATCTCCTAGAATAATTAGAACTGGAGCACCACAAAGGCGGTCTTATCACCTGTTTTTTACACAAACAAATGCCAGTCCTCTCAGCCAAATCATACATTTCTGGGGTCTTTTAAATCTGCATTTTGGGTCTGTAACATGTTTTGAGACAGATGGACACATGGATGGAAAAACCAAGAGCATGGTGATTGATTTTAAATGCAATAAATCTGGTGTGTCCTGACTCAGATGGATTGTGAATCAGTTGAAAGAGCTTCAACCTTTAAATATGTAGACATTTGGAGTGACAATAATCTAAAACCCAAACTGTTCAGGGAACGTATGGAGTATGGAGTTTCATATCTCTGCCCTCTTCCTCCCTCTACAGGGTGTTGCGGTGATCTGCGCCACTATCATGGAATGCTGGGACCACGACCCCGAGGCCCGACTCACCGCCCACTGCGTTGCCGAACGCATCTCCGAGCTGGAGGACGAGATGGACAAACTGTCCAGCCGCAGCTCCTCAGCAGAGAAGATCCCAGAGGAGCTGAAGATCCCGATACAGGTGGAGATCCCAGAGGAGGTGGTGAAAATCACAGAAATACAGGACATCATCGCTGTGGACTGCTCCGTGAGTGACGAGAAGTGAGAGGAAGCTCTACATCTTCAATGGAGATTTTTCAACACTTATTCTGCTTTGATGGGACTGAAGAGAGAAATCTCAGCAATGATGTTCAGGAGTTGAGCTCCTGCATCCCAGGACTTTGAGTTGATTCACAGTATCATGTCTTATTCTAGCCCTGCAAAGACGAACCCTGGGTGATGCTTTTGGACTTCACCGCTTCTAAAATGTAACAACTTTCCTTAATCAGCTGAAAAGCTAAAGAGCCAAAAAGCCAAAGTTAACTGGAAGCTTCAAAAGATGTGCCAAGCATGGAAACAGTATTTTCAGAGTCAGAGTCAGACTGGCTTTTTTCTGAACAAAAAGGTCTTTATGACAAGTAAACAGGGCCATAACAATTAAACCAAAGACATTTGATGTGCACTTTAACATGTGATACTTTGCATTACAGATGTTTTTCATCATGTTCATTCTAACATGTTGGAGTTAAGGGGAGTTTTTGCCCTAAAAGTGCCTTTGTGTGTCTGACTTTGAGCCAGCAGAGATGTCTCCTTAACACTAATTATGCTGTGGACTACACCTTCACCAGCAGGAATCCAAAGGAATGTGTGTGTGCGTGTGTGTGTGTATATGTGTGTGTGTGTGTGTGTAACCTTGTTGTTTTTACCCAGCTATACTTAAACCTTGTTTGCCAGATAAACAAGCACAATGTACATAGAGACAATAACTGTACATAAGCGGCAAATCAGCCAAAAAGGGAAAGTAATCCTACTTATCTCTGAATGCAGAGATGAAAAGACTCCATAGAGATGTATTTTTTAAAACATTTTATATGTTTTCTGTCTATATCAACAGGAAATTGAGGAGTGTGCCAAAAATCTTTTACCCTGCCTCACATTACAGCATGTGTCATGTGTAAAATATTGTAAATCTTTTATGAATTAAAGATATTTCTGTATACTGAGATTCTGTTCTTACTCATTATTTAATCCAACCAAACCTGGGAGCAAGAAATGAGATACTGTAGACTGTGTTACATGTGCATGTGCTATAAATGCTCCACTATGTTCACTGGCTAGTCGCTAACTGTGTCTGTCTGCCATTTGGTGCTGGACAGGTAATGTACAGTGGGTTTATCTTTAGCTGAAAACAACTGCCTGCTGCTGCTGGAAATGAAGTCGATGAGCGAGCTGAGACTAAAACAAAACAGTAAAGCTGTGGGTTCGGAAACCAAAACAATGAACTGAAAGCTGCTAAAAAGCTCTTTCAGAGCTGAGGGAAACTGCAGAGTCAGGTGATAATTGTCTGTGGGTTTGTCACTACAAATAATAATATAAATAATATTTTTTCCAGTGTTCATATAAAAAATATTGATTAGTGTAGCTTTAAGAGAGCTCTGGAAGTCTTTAAAGTTGGGTTATGCATGGCATGGCTTTCTGAGGCATATTTTGAAATATCTGTACAATAAATCATTGTTTATGACTAACAATAAGCATTATGTACAATTCCAAGTGTGTATTTTTAGCCTACTATTTGCAGCTGCTGCTTGTAACTATCTTTACAATTCTCAGGGGTGAAAACGACTGATAAAGTTGGCACTGATTTTGGCTGCAATCACTTTCCATGCGTTATCATTGTTAATGAGTCTGGTTGCTGCTTGTTAATTTCACATATTACAGTAATTGCTTCTGGAGATATTCAAGATTTGACACAAATAAAATCAACTTTTCAAAACAGAATCATATTTGCTTTTGCTAAATAATATAAAACTGAGAAAATGTCAAATTATTTGTGTCTGATTGGCTATTCCTGCTTGTCCTGCAACTACTATGAACCTCCATTCTGGCTTTTACTTTTGCATTGTCCACTTCCTCTGTCTTCATCTGTCTTGCATTAGTTTGGTCCCAGTCTGCTCTTTCATCGGCTCATTTTAGTTCTCCTTCCTTATTTATATTTTCTGTTTCAGCCTCTCCTCCTCCCCTTTTGAGCCTGTTTTCTCTTTCTCTTCATCTCAGTCCATCTAGATTTTCTGCTTTTTCTACCTCAGTCCTCTTGTCCTCTGTAGGAAAACCATAGGAAGTGCACCACCCCAGCCTGTTGTCCACATGCTGTCCATGTACTAGAAATTATGCCAGAATCATTCACTGGTAATAAATAAGACTTAAGTCAAGTCTCAAGTCCTCATTTTTGCAACTTAAATCTGACTTGAGTCCAAGTTGCAAGTCTTTAGATCTGCTTTACACATCTAACAACATTACCAGTCTGGGATCATTCTGAGGTCTAAATGATTCCAGTTCAGTGTTCATATTGTGCCTGGATAAAATCATCTCATTTGATTTTAGGATTATTTTCAATACCCAAATTTGATTTGAAGCACAGCTGATGTCACAGTTAGAGGACGGATGTACTTCCATACTGCAGGTCCTCCTTTACTCTGAGAAAACCCTAAAACACACAGCATCACTGACTGAAAGCAAGCAGTCACCGGCCTGCAAGGAGTTGAGTGCTCAGGATCAATTGAGCGGACTAACCCCTTTTATTGAGAGTGTGAGTGTGGAAATGTTTGTAGTGGAATGAGCAGTGAGTCAGACACAGTGTGTGTGTGTGTGTGTGTGTGTGTGTGTGTGTGGTGCAGACATTCCTCTGCAGATCAGAGTTTGTATGTAATGACAGGTCTGCTGGGCCCACGAACCAGCTCTGGTATAAGGAATAGGGAACAGAGCGTACCACATCACATGTTCTCTCTCTCTCACACACACACATACACACACACATACACATATACACTGTCCTTCTCTCCTTCCTCTCCCATTCCCTTCCTTCGCTCTGGCTCTCTCTTGTTCTTTCCATATTAAAGCCCCAGTTCTCCTCCTCATGGCAGTCTTTGTTGGTGTATTCCTGGCATCACTACTCTCCTCAGGGGCAAACATCCTGTGTCCAGAATTAACTCCTGGCCTCTTTTCCATTCTTTTATAGGCCTCGGTAGTGCTGCTGCAGTGTTTTGTATATATTCCAGAGGCCTCTCCCTGCCTACGCTCTGATTCGGAATCACCAGTCTGGACCAGTCTTCCTCCCACAATCACTGTTTTTGCAGATTATTTCCAGGTGTGATGCACCTGCCTGGCAGAGACAGTGGATCTGGGATTACAGCTTAATTTTTACACCCAGTGTTTTGCAAATGTAACACAGGGAATCAAAATAATGTGGGCACATTTAAGTTAGATTTTTATGTCTCCCTTCAGGGTGTAATCACTGAAACAATTACTGCCATAGTATTATTTTACTGCAGTCCGCAGGGAAACAAATGTTCTCTATTCTTAAATGACTTCCAATAGTTTTGCAATTACTTCATGACTGCGGTGTTGAGAGAAAGAATATGCCTGCCCTCTGGTGGACAAAACACAGCCAACAATCAGACTTTGATGTTCTTTACAGCATACATTGATTTTCAATGAAAAGTGCTGACTCTGTGTTTTAGTCAGTAAATACTGTTCAAAAGGAGTCTGCTGCCTGTAGTTTGACATATTAAATGCATCACTGCTGCCTTTTCCCATGAGGCCTTTGACCCAATAATTCTTGGTTTAAAGATTTTTTTTTTGCAACAAATATAAATATCCAATATCCAGCTTCAGTATGTAGCAGTTTGAAACACAGGTATGTGGTAATGTTTGAATGGTAATTACTTTTTAATATTCCAAAATGTGCTTGCAGCCTGATAGGTAAGAGCTGGACACAGACTATTACACAGATTATTCCTTAATAATTTCACATATACTACTATACACATGAAAGCGCTCACATACATGTAATGCAATTTCCTTAGCTGCCTGACTACCTGACAAATGTTCAGATAATGCAAATGTGTTTGTATTAATAGTCATTTCCATATACATGATATATGCACTACATTGCCATCAGCATTTATATGCTGCTATAGTTATTTATGTAATATTATTGTTAAAGTAATGTTATTTATGCCCCTGTTTACCCCCTCTTAATGAAGCCCTCTCTGTTTTAAGTCATTTTAGACCCATATAATTAACACACTAATACCCTCAAAAGACAAATTTACTATTGGTGCTTTGTCCTGGTTTGCCACCAGTTGCCACGTCCAGCGCCATTCAGCCACAACATTAACAATAACTTTTTCATGCTCAACTAGTAAGATTATATCATCTGCATAAAGTGACGTGCTGACAATCAAATAATCTGCTTTAACACCCACCTTATAATATTTCATTTGAGAAGCTAAATCATTAATATCCACAAGCTTTCATGCTGCTATAACAGCCTCCACTCTCTGGCCACTGATGTTGGGCTGGGGTTTTGGCTAAGTATATAGTGTATCTCTGCAGACTCAACAAGTCGCTGGAGAAAGAAGAGGTTGATGACTCTTGCTCTGAGCCAGCACTGTAATGTCTTTCATGAAAAGGTAATAAGGATCATCCAGACCAGGTAAAAGATCAGTTTCTGGCCAGTCATCAGGCCAAGTTTCTCTTTCTTTCATGCTTTCCTTAGCCTCAATGGCGAGCTCGGCCCCCCTCTCCTCCTTCCACAGCCTCTGTTGCTCCTCCTTGAGCTCGGTGTAGGTTCGATGGAACGTATGGAAGATAGATGTGGAAGGGAACGACAAAATGAGGATCCCTGATAAGATGCTGATCAGCGCCACCAGTTGGCCAGGGATGCTGCGAGGCACCATGTCACCGTAGCCCACCGTGGTCACTGAGATGATGGACCACCAGTATGACGCTGGGATGCTGCTGAAGCTGAGCTGGGGGGATCTGGCAGTGTTTGGAGCCAGCTCACTCTCAGCGAGATGCACCAGTGGGGAGAAGAGAGTCACAGCGATGCACACGAAGAGCAGCAGCAGGCCAAAGTCTGTCATACTCCGCTGGATAGTCAGCCCCAAGGTCTGCAGACCCAGAGAGTGGCGGGCCAGCCTCATCACATACAGGATACGCAGAGCCCTCATCACACGCAGGATTAGACCCAGTTTATCCAGGGTGCTCTTTCCTGCACCGGCCACAATATCCTGCACAGACTCATCCCTGAACTCCAGAAACAGTGACACATAGTAGGGCAAGATGGCAGCAGCATCAATGATGTTCAAAGGGCCACGGGCAAACTCCAGCTTGCTCTGTGCATGGAAAAATCGCACCAGAAACTCTAAGGAGAACCAAGCAACACAAACAGACTCCACCACAAACATGTTGCGGCACTTTTGGGAGCATTTACCCTGTGGAAACAACAAAAGACAAAAGTACTGAGTAAGTTTTACAGGCCTACAAATGAGGTGAAGTTTGCTAAATTACCCTCCTAGTTGTTTCAGCTCCTTAACTCTCATTTCAGTTCATTTTGGTAAGGTGTGCGGTGATGAATTTGCAAGCAGAAACATAATTTTAAAAGTCAGAATGTTCGTGCGATTGACATCTGATATTTGAGAAACAGCTGCCTAACATCAACTTTTTAAATGTAACAAATTCACATTAAAGGGGAGCTCCACTAATTTTATGCTTAAAGGTCAGTTTACCAGTTGTGAAAACAGTTGTATAATGGCTGACATCATCTCTGCTTGAGCTTGGAGAATAGACAGAAAACCTGTACATTTACTAGGCAGGAAGGGCATGACAAAAAATATGTTATTGGCTGCATTAAAAGCTTGACCTGTCGTAAAAACTAAAAATCAGGATATCTCATCCTCTGCTCCTTCAATTTGGACCATTCTCTTTTAAATTTGTGTATTAAGTTTTCAAACTGTGGAATTGCAATACTAAATCAAGTGAGTACTCCTTTAATCTTTTCACAACATCCATGGTTAGTTATTGTTGCCATCTTCATTTGATATGTTGACAACATAGCTTGCTTGTGAATGCATTTTTCTAAGCATTAATGCGGCATTATCAACCGTACGCAATATAGTTGCTGCTACGACTGTCACTTTTTATTTGAAATTCAAACTACTGTTAGAATGTGTGAAAAACAAATTATATTCGACCTGTTAATATCATTCAAGGCCATGAATTGTACTTCCTAAAATGTACTATCCATCTGAGACATTGCATACCCTGTTGCTCTATCAGTTAGCTAGGCTAACTTTGCTAACTCAAAATGAAAACTAGGCATGCTGAACAAATAATCATGACACCAAACCATCTGAGAAGTAATGTGTGGAGGCATTTTGGATTCAACACCATAGCTGAAAACAATATGGATGAAGGTTAAAGGCAGATAAAGGCTGATGTTGTAAAATGCAACTGCCTTAGTAGCGTACAGTAACTTCTAAAAACTGCAATGCTACATAATAAAATAACTAAAAAAAATGTAGTTGTGAGGGATTGCCTTTCTTGAGAAAGTTTCAAGTCTGCAAGCTGATTTTCATAGCTTATTAAAACAAATGGAAACCACTGCCTACTGTAATTGTATGGAGTCATAGGAGTGCCATATAAAAGAATAAAGCTGGGAAAGAATAAGACAATAAATCTGCATATATAAAGACAAATAATTCTTTTTCCTTTTGCTTTTCCCTTATTGCTTTTGCTTTTCCCCTTTTGCATTTCCCCTTTTGCATTTGCTTTTTCCTTATTGCTTTTGTTTTCCTCCTTTTCTTTTCCCCTTTTGCTTTTGCTTTTCCCTTATTGCTTTTGCTTTTCCCTTACTGTTTTTTCAAAAGCAAAAGGGGAATAACAAAAACAATAAGGGAATGGCAAAGGCAAAAAGGGAAAAACAAAAGCAATAACAGAAAGGAAAAACCAATAAGGGAAAAGCAAAAGGGGAAAAACAAAAGCAATATGGCAAAAGCTAAAGGAAAAAGAATGATTTGTCTTTATATATCCACATTTATTGTCTTATTCTTTCCCAGATTTATTCTTTTTTATGGCACTCCTTTGACTCCATATAATTTGCCACCGTGTCTGGAATCTCCGGCATTTACTGTCCACTTTTTTCTTTCTTTGCATGTCTAGTGTCTGTGACAGGCAAAGCCTCATTGGTACAGAAAGGGCATGCAAGGTTCTACACATATAGTGATGGTGACACCTAGCGTTCACAATTAAAACTGCATTTTAATATATTCAGCTGGCCACAAAATTGTAGAAGGTGTTGGGCCACACATGGCTCATGAGCCATAGTTTGGACACCTCTAGCTTCTCTTAACAACCCACAGTGCAAGCTTATACCTTAAATAGTGGATCAATAGTGGATGTGATCATAATTATTATTAATAAGTATAATTTCCAAAATTGTATCCATTCTAATGTTAAGTTTGTACAGATGGTAGTAAAGTGCCAATAGCTCAAGTGATCCCACTTGAAATTTCAAAGAAGAAAAGGAAGTTTCATGGAATTTCTTCAGTTTGCGAAGACTGACTACAGTAATCATAACAAACGATAGAATGTGTTTAGAACAGGTTGGGCAGTGCTCTGTATTTTGACATGAATCTACAATACAGTACAAAGCAACGCTTTGGTTCATACATACCGTGGCTTCTTCCTGTTGTTGGTCTGACATGGTACTGATGCACAGGCTGACCACTGTGACCACCACCATGATGACAGACAGGAAGGCAAACACTTTCCCTGCTAAACCTGAATGAGGGTTCTCCACTGCTTCTCCCAGCATGTGGAACAGGCTGCCCTCTGCCACAGGAGCCCTCAGTGCCCTCCTTCTCTGCCGCCACTTGTCCTCCTTGCGCTGGTGTTCGGTCACTTTCTCCACAGAGCACATCATGCGGTGGCGGCAGCAGGGCTCCATCTGTCCTGAATTAATGCCCCAGTACAGCAGTTCACCGTGAAGGGCCACATTGCAAAACCCCTGCTGCAGACGCAACTTCCCTTTTGCCAGGAAGTTGAGGATGGCCCGAAAAGCTAAAGGGTCACGGTCAAAGAAAAATTCATGTCGCATTTCGTCATAGTCATCACAAAACTCTGCTATCTCCCTCAGGGTGGTGCACAAGCGTAGACGACTCAGGCGGCTCTGGGGGACATCCTCCAGGGTGCTCCAGGGGAAGGCGTACTGGATGCCCCCCACATTGACAAGGGCCTGCTGGAAGGGATCGAGGTACCGGCACAATGCCTCTGGCCCACGGAGCAGCTGAGCACGCTGGAAGTACAAGCCTTTGAGCGTGGTGGTCTCTGTGTCTGTGAAGACGTAGTTGTAACTGTCTTCACTACTGAAGGAGTGGTCATCAAAGCCAGCACCGATGACAGCCATGGTGGTAGGTTGGTATAGAAGGACTGTACTGTAATTACAGTATTGTGTCCTGTTGGAGATTTGAAAAAAACCTGAGATTATTGAATGTATTGGTAATTCATACAACGTTCTAGATGAGTATCTTATGTTATATTTCTGTATTACACAATTGTGCATACTCATGCAAGGGCACTTTCTTTTAATTTAAAGCTGCACTGATCAGTATTTCTTATTAACATAGGACCAAAAACTATGTGTAATGTGAAAGGGGTTGATTGTATTGACAAACCCACAGAGAATTATTACACAATTCCCTCAGCTTTATGGAGCCATTTTTTTACTTGGATTATTTTGGCCAGCAAATTCCGATCCCAACAACCTCATTTCCAGCAGCAGGCAACTGTTTTCAATAAATACACTCTGATAAACCCACTGTACACTACATGTTCAGCACCAAACTGCAGACAAAGCTAGCAACTAGCTGGTGAATATAGTGGAGCATTTACCAGCTAAAGAGCCAGATATTTTTCTCAAGAGTTGGTGGAGACCAAAACAGAGCTAAAAGGAGAGTGAATATTGGACTCACATTCATCAGGTGTCCAGAAACACGGCTCCAAATGGATGCTAATGTTGTTCTGTGTCTGCTGGAATTATTTCCTAACACGTTAGCCATACCAACTTTATGAGATGATAATATGTCAAATATTATGTTTTCAGCTTGTTCCATTGCCCCCAAGTGGCAAAAAATTAACAAATGCAGCTTTAAAGTTGTTTTTACTTTATTTTATTTTTTTGTCTTTCATCATTATGGTTTCAGAGGTTGGTTACGTTTCAGTAAATTATTTTTACCTCAAAGCTGACAGTCCTTGTATACAATCATATCACATATGCAATCACTCATATATGAGCACACTGTCACCATTTAAATTTCCCCAGACTCCTTGATCACTGAAAACTGAAACTGCAAAAAGTCAGTCACTGTTTTTTGTATTTTATACTTTAGAAGTTTTGCTTAACCACTGTGAGTTAATAATAGTTTCAAATGTAATATTTAGTCTCAAGCCTCCATATAGTATAATTCATGACAAAATGTTGACTAGTGTGCCGTAGAAGCTCTGTAACTCACCTTAAATTGATGTTAGGATATACAACTTCATTCAAAATGATGTTCAGAAGATTCCAAATCCTCCTGCTGCCTCTGATTCATTTACAGAATATATTTACAGAAAATGTGATCAATCAGTTGTGTCATCATACCTGCAGAATTCTGAAGTTGAAGTGAAAGTGACTCAGAGCCAGAATGAACAAAAACTCCCTCAGATGATTTATCCATTCTTCCTTCCTCCCTTCATCCCCTAACTCCAGTGTTAGGGTGACTAATGGATGACCCTGCAGTCAGTCTGAGGATAATCAGGACACTTTGTCACTTTGTCAGTTTGGTCTGAAACACCATCCATTAACATTGTCACTCTGTAAACTGTTAGCTTTAATCCATCAAAAGCCTGACAGACAATGTTGAAAGACTGACTCATCCACAGGGGGAAGGATTAATGAGATTAATATCAAGAGGATGCAGAGCCAAAGACAAACACACAAATGTAACAGGATACGTAACAGACAGACATTTGGGAATTGTAAAGGAAAAAGTGAAAATCTTTATTCAAATTGGGTTGTACTTGTTTCAGGATTAGAAAATATTTGTGGAAAAAAAATTCAGAATTTCCTGATTACTGTCAATTGGGTATTACGACATACATTTTCAATATTATTGAGACTATCTTTTTCCATTCCCACCATTTTAACTCTAACTACAGTAGATCCTCTGATGGGAAATTTGAGAGAAGATTGGATAAGGTATTCAAAACATCCATGAGAGTCCTGTGGTCCAGGTTCCCAAAAAGCACATGATCCCTACGAAAGAGGTGAAAACAATGTATGAAATTTGCACTCTTGCTCTACTGCACACGTGTTATTTCTGCAACTTAGCACATTTTCACTGCGCCTTAAACCTTGTCATGGTAGTGTTGTAAGGCCATCCTCTACTCTTTGATTTATTGGCTGTCATTGCATGATTCAAGCTTCTTAGCTGTTTTTCCTTCTCTTAATTCTTATGTAACATGATAAAACTACTATTAATTATGTAATAAGTGGAGTACTTGTGAGAGCTCTGAGCTGTCCCAAACATTTTGTTCTCCCTAGTTTATTGCTTTTTCAGAAAGTAAAAATGACCTCAGTATCGTGCAAACTGGAAAGGAAATGTGAAAGACAAACAATAGTCATAATACTCACCATACATATATTTCCACCTTGGCAATATCAAATACCTATAGGCAACAAAGTTCTGAACACAGTTAAAGGATGGGTTCACATTTTACAAAATATACAAGTATGTATATTTTGAAGCAATCCTCACATATGTGCATTAACAGCACTGTTCAGCAGTCTGAGTTAGACAAATCAAATGGAAATCTTCCAAAGTTACAGTCTTTTAGTACATAATTGCCTGGTTCTGTTACCATCCCTTGTGTCTGTTACCATCCCTTCCCTTCTGTCACCAACACTGTCTATGAAAACAGAAATTTGGTACTAAAAAGACTGTTACTTTGAAAGAGTTAGACAAATCAGATTTTCCAATGTACATATGGGAGACAAATTAGTCAAATTAGTAGGCTATTTTGGAAGTATATTTGGAAGACCCCCAAAAGCTGTGATATTAGTGACCCAGAAATGTTATCTACTGAACTCAAATAGTGTTGGTAAAATAGTGAGGGGTAGGACCACAACATGTGTACAGTAGCAGGATTAAGATGGCACCTACAAACAGAAACTGGGTCAACATCATTATGTATCTTAGGGTGTTTTCACACCCAACCTGTTTGGTTCAGTTAAAACAAACCCTGGTGCGTTTGCCGGGTTAATGCGATTCGTTTGCGCAGGTACGAACACAGTGTGAACAGTAGGAGGGGTGGGGAGCCTTTTACATGTCAGGGGCCTGGGCACAGATTTTGCTTTCTTAGCTTACCTACCTGTAGTAACCGTAAAAAGGTTTAACACGTCGTAACAAGCGAAACTAAATATCTTTCAGTAAAAAAATATTAATTCATAGTTTCACAGAGTTCAGCAACATAAAGAAAACAATGGTTGAATGCCCTTTCACATCTTTGTGTGAGCTGCCAGTGCTGCAATTAATAATTAATGTGATAAATGACTATTTATCTTCTCAATTCAAAACCTTGTCTGCAGACTTTACCTGCAAAGCGACACAAAACACCTTATCTCTTATCTCTAATGTTTCAGTTGCGATTTCTTGGAAGCCTCTCCGTCTCTCCAGGAAAGAAACAAAGTGACAGGACAGAATTCTGGATGGTGGTGAGTCTGCAGAAGTATGAACCTCATAGCGCAGGAGGTATTGTACTTTATGGCGTCAGTGTTCAGTGTTTCATAGGCTCAAGACTGGGTCAGGGTTACACACTGTCTATGGACTTTACCATTCTTTAATGATTTTATTTTCCTAAACCAGATAACGGTGAGAGGTTAAGAAAAAATCCAAATGTAGGGCAAGTGTAGAGCAAATCCTTCCTTATTATTATCACTGTTCCACTTTTTCCACTAGAGTCATGGATTGTACCTTTAATTAGTATTTCAGTATTCTAATTCACTTCACTGTTTTTATGATAAAACTGGAAGGGTAACACTTTATTTGAAGGGCTGTGCATAAGACTGACATGACGGATAACGGATATCCGGGCCAATACTTCCTCTTCCATGCGGTGGTCATTGTTAACGGTCTGCAGCATCTCTGAACCCAC
>LKNJ01005025.1:0-38908 GCA_002120245.1 Maccullochella peelii | reverse complement strand
CTCCCTCATCTTTTTAAGTGGGAGAACTTGCACAATTGGTGGCTGACTAAATACTTTTTTGCCCCACTGTATATGACAACCAGTAGGAGGAGGGCGGGGGATTTCTTCTTCTACGCATTGCCGAGGAGAAAGAAACATCACAGCAAACAAAGCAGAGGGAGTGTGCATGCTGCTGAATAAAAGAAGAAAAGATATGAGAGTCTGCAGCACACTGGCTTTAAATGATGGTTCATATTCAGTTGGATCCGTGATCTCAGCCGACAGTTCACTGAGCTGTTTGAAACGTTCAATAAAGATACAGGATGATGACTAAAATAAGCATGAACACTTTAATAAACACCCCATGGGAACATGCAGTGATCACATCTCATGGAAAGCACTGGCGTGGCTTTGCGTGCAGCAGCTTTTACCGCCACGTGAGCGCTTCCCTTGTTAACCATTGACCCGCTCTGTCACTGCTGTCGCCACCGAGACTCAATAGGCCGACTGGGCTGTGGTCCTGGACCGGACCAACTCAGTCTGCATCGAGTGCACAGACAGTGGACTCTTCCAATGTTACATTTGAGCTGTGGTGTAAAGTAACTCAGTACATATACTCCCTTTATACTTCTATATATTGATACAAAATATATAACAAATAAAATATGATATATTATTATAGATTAAGTTCCACAGCCACACTGTCCTACTGTCTGTGCTGTATATATCTGATCCACCATATTCACATCATACCTGCAGCTGTTTATTCTGTATATAATGTCTCATTATTGCCATTATTTGCACTTAGACCTGCACTATATACTTTTCCCAATGTAACTGCTGCACATGCTCATACTGTCTTTATCATAGCATGTTAATATTTAATGTTTATTCTATCTATTACCGCTAGGGCTGCAACTAACGATTATTTTCACTAACTATTAATCGTTTAGTCTGTAAAATGTCACAACAGTGACGACGTATTCAAATTTCTTCTTTTGTCCGACCAACAGTCCAAAACCCAAAGACTCTTCATTTTCTGTCAGAAAAGACAAAGAAAAGCAGCAAATCCTCACATTTAAGGAGGATTTCTGCTCGAAAAATGACTGAAACGATTAATCGATTATTAATAGTTCATCTTTCAATCGACTAATCGACTCTAATTACCACTATACATTTGTACATGACAATAAAGTTGAATCCAATCTAATAAAGCAGCTAAATTAGCTGCACAATTACATACATTAATCTATCAATGATTATAGTCCAATAATATCATATATATTATTCTGAAATGGGCCATTCTGCAGAATGAGCACTTTAACTTTAAGTACATTTCATTTTGATGCTAATACTAAGAGGTTTACTTGTAACTGAGTATTTGTACTTTCCACTACTGCATTCGAGCCAATCAGCGCTCATGTTTTATTAAGCAGGGTTTGGTTTCTGCAGCCACAGTGATATCCGAGCGCCCGTGAACCTGACGCCACCGCTGAGTGGACAACTCGCCACTCTGTGTGCGTGTGTGTGTGCGTGCGTGTGCGTGTGTGCGTGCGTGTGTGTGTGCTTCAGTCACAGATATGTGACGTGAACACGTGTGTTGAAGAACAAACAGCATCCTTGTTTTTTGTGTCACTGCAGAACCGGTTTGAATACAACTGAGTCTCGTGTTCACTCAGCAAAAGTCCTGTTATTTTATAGTCTGACACACACACACGCACGCACACACACACACACACACACACACTGCATGCTTTGATGTGTGACTAATAGGCTATTGCTGAAGTCGCTGACAGATGAGCTGCAGTCTGTGGTTCAGATCAATGATTCAGATCATCATTTATGGATGATACTTTTCTCTCACTCTGAATGCTGACTTGACAACCCTTCATTCTCCTCTCCTCCTTTGTTTCCTTCTTTCCTCTCCTCCTCCTCTACTTCCATACATACGTTACATATTTTCATTTCTGCTTTATACCCTTTTTTCCTCCTCTCCTCTCCTCCTTTGTTTACTCCTCCTCTCACTTGTTTCCTCCTCTCTTCCCTTCTCTTCCTCTCTTCTCTGGTCTCCTCTCCTTTCCTCCTCTTCTCTCCTGTCATTTCCACCCTTGTTTCCTCTGCTCTCCTCTTCTCACCTCTTTTTTGATCCCATCTCCTCTCTTGTTTCCTCCTCTCCTTTCCTCTCGTATGCCCTCTCTTCCTCTTTCCTTTCCCCAATTGTTTCCTCCTCCTCTCCTTTCCTTTCCACCTTTGTTTCCTTTCCTCCTCTCCTTTCCTCTCATATGCCCTCTTTACTTCTCTCCTCTCCTCCTTTCCTTTCCTCCTTTGTTTCCTCCTCTCTTTTCTTTGTTTCTTTTTCTTTATAAGTGCAGCTTTAAACTAACAGACACATATAGGCTCAGAGATGCAGCTGATCAGGTCAGAAGGGGGACCGGAGGATCCCTAACCCTGATCGCTCTGTGCTGTCTCAGCCAAATAGCCGGGCCTCAGATCTCACCTAATCTTCCACACCTGTAATCCTCACGGCTCGGCTCTCTTCACACTGTGGCCCCTCCACGTCGGGGGGGAATCCCACCGACTACAGACAGCTGCCACCTTTGGACAGATTCTGTATCTGTATCTGTAACCAGCTATTTCAGCCAACTCTGCAGGCTCCTCTGTAATCCTCTTAGCGCGAGACCCCGAGGAACGAGGTCTCCCTTTCCTTATCAGCCTCCTCCTCCTCCTCCTCCTCTTCTTCACGTAACCCTGCTTCCTACATATTCGAGACGCGGCTTATGTGAGTCCAATAACAGAGTGTGTTCGGTGTCATTTTCTCTAAACGTGCACTTCCATGTGTGTTCCATGTCTCAACTAAGGTCTGACTTCAGAAGCAAGATCTACGAGATATTATACGCCAAAATATCTGCCCGCTTGTTTGCTCACTTGACTTCAATTCAATGTGATTAAAAATGAATAAAAATGAACGTGCTTTTACTTTCAGTGCGGCGTTCACCGTAACAATCGCAACCGTGGCCGCCGTTTTCTAAAGGTTGGTGGTGCCTCCCCTTCCGCTACGTAGCCAAGATGGCGACCACTGAGGGTGAGAAGTGTGCTGCGTTCCACACTCAACTTTCTGACCTTCATGAGTTCACCATCCGGGTCCTCACAGTGCTGCATTTTGCCATAACTGTCAGTGTGAACACACTTATGCACTCAAAATAGGAAGTGTAAGTACGGAAGAACGCGACGGAGTGTCTCACACATACATTGGTATTTATAAACCCAGAACGTGCTGTGAGAGTGCGTGCGCCTCTTGCATACTTCAAGTCATTTGTACACAGTTTTCTAGAGTGTGATGTGTTCCATGTAAGTGGAAATGAAAAATAAAGAGAAATCAAATGTGCATCATTATTCTTTTAGGTTGTTAGCTGGTTTCACAGAGTGTGAATTACTTTTTTTATGCAGATGCACACTCATCTATAATCTGCCAATTAAAGATGCAATTCTGAACTTAATTTTAATTGATTACTTTTGTGCGCCCAGTTTTATTCTTGTTCTCTTCAGTCTGCTTTTGTTGTTTTCCATTCGACATCAGTTGTGTTAATGCCTCTTTCATTTTATTCATCAGCCTTTATTGTGAAGTGCTCTGTAAACTCTCCAGTTTGAGCGCTTTAAACTTAATCATCATTGATTACCTTTCCGAAGCCTGATGGCGATGGTGATGAGATATCACAGGCGATGATGCTTTACAGGCGCATTTGTGATGAAATATTGAACTCATGCCAGTATGGCTGCTATAAATAGCCACAGCATGTGTGATGGTCTTGTGTAAAGATGCTGATTCAATACAACACAAACATTCAGGAAGTTTTTCTTTTCGTTGCCATGTTGGAGCAGACACAGATATCCATATGCAAACATTTGCTCAAACTGGTGTCTGTGTCAGTATATTGCTAACTGTGTGTGTGTGTGTGTGTGTGTGTGTGTGGAAACCAGGCAATGATTGAGTTTTATAAAAAGAACCACCAAGTGTAAGGCTGGCATTATTCTGTATTTTTGTTATTGTCAACAAACCCTACCCTGTCTGTGTAAATCTTTAAAAACAGGGGCGCAAACATATAGTTTAATAGGAAATAGTGCACTTGTTGGGGACTATTTTCAGCGGCGGATGAATCCACATGTGAGTATTTGTGGCAGCAGGACGGACAACAAATAGAGGCTTTGGATACTCAGGCAAACAATACTTGTTAGTCGGATTGATTCATTGTTGGTTTTGGTCTTTTGGAATCAGAGAAGTATAGAAGATCAGCAGACTTAATCCAAAACACTACAACAGAGCTGGAAATGTGCCAATCTGAAAAGTGAATCAGACCACAGTCCTGCCTCTCTCTCTCCACACGGTCTGACATGAAAGCCACATGTAAGCTCTTCCATCTGGTGTCTCGACACCCCCCGTATCCCTGTTTCCCCTCTCCTACCCCCCCCCCCAATCTGTCCTCCTCTGTGTCTTTACTGTAGAAATAATATGTTATTTCATATATTACGCTCTCAGCAATAAGATTTAATACAGTGCAGCATTTTATTGGGGCAGTTAGAAAGCTAGTGTATAAATTTTAACATAGATGAGAACTACAGTGTATCTGTGATGGCGAAAAACAAGATGAACTTTCTGTTTCAGCACTTACATGGTTCACAGCAACTAAATTTCAACTGATTTTGTTCGCTAAACGCGTCGCCTGAACAGCTATTGTTAAATCATAGCACGACGTAGAGTTTGGAGGGCGGCATCTCTTTTATCGCCTTTCCAAAACCTAAAAAAACGAGCAAAATGATAAGACATTGATAAAACTGTGTTTGTGTGTTATAACTTAAGGTGCTAACATTAAGTTAGGCTACTACCTACAACCTAGTGTTACTTCCAAACACATCATTAGCTAGCTACGTTATTAGCTACAATACTACATTAAAGCCCCATTCAGGACCGACACATCCACTGATGCTCCTATATGAGAGTTTTAACGTTATTTATTTAAAATACAGCAGGGTTGCCAACTTTGGGTACCTGGCGGTGCTTAATCACGTGCACATATTTGGACTCAGTTCACCATCAGGGTTTAAAAAAGTATGCACCTTACACATGTGGCGGGAGCAGGACCTTATATTGTAAGATTTAAGGATTATTGCCTGACTAAGCCACTTCCACTCTGGGAAATACTCACAATTTCACAATATTAGACAAACACTGAAGGGCACACAGGTTCATTCACTAATGGAAGTCAAACACAGTCACAGTCACTGAGTTGCTTGATCGCCTTCTGGGCTCCGCGCAGGGTTTTCTGCCAGAACAGCTGTCCAATCAACACGGCGATAAGCATCGCGCACATATCGCGGACCAAACAGAGTAAGAGCCCATACTCATAGATTGAGGGTTACACTACGTAACCAACGGTTACACTACGGTACGTCCGTTCATCTGTTCATCTCTGTTGCTGTCGCGGTGTTTCACGTGAGACTGAACGTGAAAGCGTGTGTCACACGCCAGAAGCGTGAGAGTTGGCAACACTGGTAATCCAATGCTGTTAATCTAGTTATGTTTGCTCTAAAGTGTGGACCTTAATTAGACTGAGATAACCCAGTTATGGTGTTTACATGAGAGTTGCAATAATAATCACAGTTTTGCCTAAATCTGGTTATGATCAAGTTATTAGCGTGCATGTAAACACAATAACAGTAAGAGGGAAGACGAAGGTTGCAGATAAGTCCACCTCCGAACGGGCAGACACTCACAGGTTTAACATATGTGCATGTTGGATGTTTTTGAGTCTTGTGTGTCACCTGCTTGTGTGGTGGTGCAGCAACAATGACTCTCCCTCTTGTTGTTGCGTTTCCCAGTATTTAGTTGCCTTCTGAAACTCCCCATGTGTTCAACTTTCCTGCATCTACCGTCTTCCTCTCCCCCTCCTCTTGTCTTTCTCTCGTGTCCCAAGCTTCTTCCTCAACTTTTGTGTACTTTGGCTCTGTAAACTGGGTTGTTGATAGTAGAGAAGACACATCATAATACAAAAAGTTTGGAAGGCCACTGGGACCAAAGTTTTCCAGTTCCTTTTCCCTGGACAGAGAGACAGACGGAGTGACTCTCCTCTGGATCTCTGCATATGCAGTAACAAAGTCTGAAGATCCACAACAGCAGATATTATTAGATTTGTTGAATTTTCCCACTGTAGCTTGTTAATTATTTACTGCTCTGCATATACGTATGTTCACATGCACACACACACACACACACATATACATGTTGTCTTTGCTTGTTGGGTATTTATATCTCTGTGCATCACCTTTGGAGTTTACCATGTTCGTGACTTAGTTTGATGTTCACTACTAACCAAAACTATGTTGGATAAACTAATCAGGAGACTTGAGAGTTGAGCGCAAGTCAGGCTTAAGTCACAAAAACGAGGGCTTGAGACTTGATTCGACCTGGTAAAATCCCCATTATTAGGGTGACTGACTTTAGACTTAATTTGCCTCAAATTACTTGAGACTCGTCACTCGATATACTTGCCCAAGATTTAAGCTGCTCTGCTGATGAACTTTAGACCTGACTTGGCTGACTTAAGTTGACTTGGACTTCAAATAACTTCAGACTTGATTGGACTTGCTCCGAAACACTTTTAAACTGCTCTGCTGAGAGACTTGGACTTGTCTCAATGCCTTGAGACTCGATATATACTTGCCCAAGACTAAAACTGCTCTGCTGATGGACTTTAGACCTGACTTGGCTGACTTGACTTGGACTTGACTTTACACTTGCATTGGACTCTACTAATCACACAGCTCAGATCTTTCTTTGATTTCTCAGATCCCTAAAAAGGAACTCATATTACAAATATTTTAATGTTGCTTAACAGCATCTTAATTTCTTTTTTGTTACTTTTAACAAACGAAGGGGTATCTTTCCTCTTCTTGCCTCCATCTCAGGCATCATACACCAGATGAAGGGGGAGTATGAGACAGCACTGAAGCTCCACAAAGCCCACCTGTCCTTCGCCCAGGAGCTGAGTGATTACGCTGCCCAGGGGAGGGCCTACGGTAACATGGGCAACGCCTATCACGCACTTGGCATCTACGACCAAGCTGTCCGGTACCACCGACAAGAACTACAGATCTCACTGGAGGTGAGTTCCCGCACTCTGCACAAGCAACATGCAGACACTCGTGTGGAAAACAGAATTGTGAAATCTCTTTGCGTTTCAGGTGAACGATCGTCCATCCCAGGCCTCAACACACGGTAACCTAGCTGTGGCCTACCAGGCGCTGGGTGCTCACGACCGCGCTCTACAGCACTACCTTCACCACCTGACCATCGCACGAGAGCTTCAAGACACGCAAAGCGAAGCAAGAGCACTAGGCAAGCTAGACAGGAGAGAGAAGCACTGAGGACAGAAGAGCAGTGACTGAGACATTTAAATGAACTCCTCTAATCTTCTCTTTTGCAGCAAACTTGGGCAACTTCCATAGCTGGAGGGGTGAATACGCTCAGGCCTTGCCGTACTACCAGCAGTACCTGGCTCTGGCCCCAGGCTTGCAGGACCTGGAGGGAGAAGGAAAGGTTTGCCACAACCTCGGCTATGCTCACTACTGCCTTGGACAGTACAGAGACGCTGTCAGGTCAGAAACTAAACTAATCTCACAAACCACAAACTTAATGTGATGGGAAAATGTTTTTCAAAGACAAATTACTTGTCTTCCTTGTTAAAAACCCTTTTAACCTCACTGACCCTCAGTGAGTGAGTTATTACAAACCCTTAAGACTCAAATTCTAGTGGAGATCCAAAGTTTCCAAAGATACCAGATGTTTCAGGATGAGTTTTGGGACTAGGCATCTAGATTTGTTTTGATTTGTTTTAATTTGATTGAACGGTGCAGCCATAAAAAGTCTTGGGGTTTGTCTATTTCCTTCAGACTTAACATCATATTGTTTCCATGGAACAAGCTCATACAGGACAAATACTGTATATGATTCTGTCAAACTGTGGAAGTTACTAAAGCGGGAAAAAAAGGAAAAACTATATGTCAAGGGGTTAATGGCATGATACATAAATTTACTGCACTGTATATACAAAAATATATGTACACATGAATTCACATTCTTACGTGTTTCTTCTGCATGTTCTGAAATGTTTACTTCATGCTTTTCCAGCTTGTGCTTTTATGTCACATTTGGTGTGAAGTGTAAATGACAAAGGCATGCTTTGCATTTATTTTCATCCATTTCTAGGTATTATGAGCAGGACCTGGCCCTGGCTAAGGACCTCCAAGACAAATTAGCCCAGGCAAAAGCCTACTGTAACCTTGGTCTGGCCCACAAAGCACTGGGGGAGCACAACAAAGCAGAGGAGTGTCAGAGATACCTGCTCTCTCTAGCACAATCCTTGGATAACACACAGGTCACCTACTGCTGCTGCTGCTACCTCTGTTCACTCGATAAACTTTGAAAACGTCTCCTCTACACAGGAAGTGGTTGTTAATCTGCGTCTTCTGTGTGGTTATATTTGTCTGCAGGCAGTTTTCAGGGCCTTTGGGAACCTGGGGGATGTGTGTGTGTGTCGGGGAGATCTTCCAGGAGCTGTGAGGTTCTACCAGCAGCAGCTAACCCTGGCTCAGAAGGTCAACGATCAGAAGATGGAGGCTGACGCCTACTCGGCACTTGGATCAGTTCACAGGTGATAAAGTCGACTATGTGATTTCATTGCTTTCCTTGATTCTTCTTCTCTTACCCGTCTCTTTCTCTCCTCCCGCTCTAGGCTGCTCCGCCAGCTGGATACAGCCTTGTCCTTCCATAGTCAGGAACTGACCGTTCGAAAGGATCTGGGTGATCAGCAGGGGGAGTGCCGCGCCCTTGGCCACCTGGCAGCAGTACATATGGCCCTGGGAGACTATGCTACAACCTTCCAGTGTTATGAGGCCCAGCTGGGCCTGGCGCAGGGACTCAGGGATGCCCGTCTGGAGGCCCAGGTCCACGGGAACATGGGCATCACCAAAATGAACATGGGGATGTTTGAGGAAGCTATTGGCTATTTTGAGCAGCAGCTGGCCATGCTGCAGCAGCTGAGTGGAACTGAGAGCATGCTGGACAGAGGTCGGGCCTATGGGAACCTGGCAGACTGCTATGATGCTCTGGGAGACTATGAGGAGGCGATTCAGTACTACGAGAAGTACCTGACGGTGGCTCAGAGTCTCAACCATGTCCAGGACCAGGAGAAAGCCTACAGAGGACTCGGCAATGCGCACAGGTAGGCAAAAGAAAGTTTAAGGGGGCTGGTTCAACGTTTTGGGAAATACACCAAGAGTTAGATGAGAAGATCAGAGCACCTTTGGAGAGAGCCAGGCTAGCTGTTTCCACATGTTCCCAGTCTTTATGCTAAGCTAAGATAGCTGTCTCCTGGCTGTAGCTTCATTTTTACCATACAGACATAAAAGTGGTGTCGTTCTTCTCCTCTGCATTTCACTGTGACTGTACCCGCTCTGTCTGGTGAAGGTGTAAACTGTAGCACATAATTTGCATATATTACAGCTTTTTTTCAATTAACGCTGAACATGGAAACTGGATTATACTCCATTGCAGGCTAGAATACAGCAAGCAAGGAGAAAGACGTGGGGTTTTCTTTAAAATGCCATGTGAGCAAATTTGTATCATGCATTTTCTCTTTTAGTCTATGAAAAGGTCTCCTCATGCTGTTACTGTTGCTTGCAGCCACTTAGTTTCAATACTTTTGTTTACATTTGTGTTAATATTTAGGTCATGTCTGTGTTTAGGTTCTGTGCTATATATATATCCCGGTCAGGACAGCATTCATGCAAGAATCTCAGATGAGCTTTTCTTGCCTCAGGCATACATACACAATTTGAATTAGAGACATATTGATAATGAGCATATTCATAATAATAGTAACAAGCAGGAGTGGTGATGGGTTCAGGGATGGTTTCCTTGCTACCTTTCAGAAAGTATATCCCCACGTTGGCCTTTTCTCATATGAAACTATACAAGTAATGTTCACTGACAGAAGAACAAGGCTTAATGATGGGTTTCCTTTATCCATCTGTTGTAGTCTGGCTCTGCTCTCTGGGGTCTTAATACGATTGAAATGAGGAAAGTAGAGTCACTGATTTATCCCAGTGAACACAGCCTTTGTAGATATTTCCTCTTTTGCTCTTTCTCTCGGAGGATTCAGAACAGCACAAAATGAAAATGTCCCGTTATTTGGAGCCTATTTGCTTACTTGTTTGCTTTCTTAAATTGCCCATATGGGTCTCTCTGGAAAAAAAGAGGGCTTTGATAGTGGAAGACCCAGTAGTATGTATTTAAAAAGCAAAGAAATAGATGATCACGTCCTTTGTTTTTCCTCCTTCTCTCCCTCCTCCCTCTTCAGGTCTATGGGCAGTCTCCAGCAGGCCTTGGTGTGCTTTGAGAAGCGGCTGGTGGTAGCCCATGAGCTGGGTGGGGAAGGAGGGGGTAAGGCTCAGGCTTACTGGGAGCTGGGCACCTTACACAGCCAGCTGGGCAACTATGAGCAGGCCCTCTCTTGCCTGGAACACCAGCTTAACATTGCACGCACAGCAGGGGTAAGGATTTACCTGCAAAAGGTTCTTGTTTCAGCTGCCGATTTCTCTTCTTGCCCTGCTGAATATGACAAATTATCTAAAAAAGTACATTATGCACAGAGAAATGTAGTAAATCCTGCTTTAACCGTCAGGATAAGTCCCTGGAAGCAGAGGCAAGCGATGCACTTGGAGGCGTTTATCAGCTGATGGCAGACAACGAGACAGCGCTGCAGGTTTGCACAGATTCATAATACATGCCGACTCCATATTTCCATCATTTTAAGAAATAAGTTGGCATTTTGTGAAATACGCTTATTCACTTTCTTGCTGAGAGTTAGAAGAGAAGATTTATGCCACTCTCTTGTCTGTACACTGAATGTAAAGCTACAGCTGATTAGCTTAGCTTAGCATAAAGACTGTAAGCAGGGGGAAACGGCTAGCCTCGAGGCTCTGCCAAGAAATAGTCCAGCACATAATCTCCCATAAAACCACAACTTGTCACGTTTACACTACCATTTTTGTAGGGCTTAAACAAACAAGACATAACATGTTGATTAGTGAGCTTTAGAGGTGCTGGTTGGTGGATTTTGTTATTTTGGGATAGAGCCAGGCTAGCTAAGCTAACCGTCTCCTGGCTGTAGCTTCATATTTAGCGATATGAGGGTGGTATCAACCTTTTTGGCAAGAAAGCGAATAAGCGTATTTCCCAAAATGTCAAACTAGTCCTTTGAGTAATCCAGGTCTCCTGCTGTAGTGGCACCAAAGGGCTCTGGATATAGCAGAGCAGACGGGATGTGTGAGGAGCCAGGGTCGAGCCTACGGCAACCTTGGACTGACCTACGAAGCTCTGGGAAAGTACGAGCGGGCTGTGGTCTTCCAGGAGCAGCACCTGAGTGTGGCAGCCCAGACCAACGATCTAATAGCTAAAACTCTTGCCTACGGGAGCCTGGGAAGGACACACCATGCCCTGCAAAACTATGCACAGGCTGTGATGTACCTACAGGAAGGTAAGAAACTAGATACGGAGCTATGATTACCAACGTAACAGACTTAATACGTGTCTGATGTTATATTAAAGCCCCTTAAAACTTGGTTTCAGTATTTTTAAAAGTTTTACACTGAAAATCTCAGCTAACCTGCTTAATCAGTACTGTGTGGGTCAGAATATAGTCAAGAATTCCCAATACAATGAACTTATTGCCAACTACTCTTAGTACGATTAGTTGATTACTCGATTGACAGAAAATTAATTGGCAACTATTTTGATTTGATATTTGATCGTTTAGACATTTCATGGTTCCAGCTGCTTTTCCTTTTAATTATTTTAATACTTTTAATGTATTTTTTAAATAATGTTGAGGTTTGGACTGTTGGAAGGAGTCACTTTGGGCTCTTTGGGTCGTTGTGACGGCATTTCTCACTATCTTCAGACTTTTTTACAAACCAATCATTCAATTAATGGAGAAAATAATCAGTAAGATTTATCATAATAAAAATAATCATTAGTTGCAGTTAAACAGTAAAATCCTGCTTTTACATGAATCTAATGATATCAGATATACTTTTACTTTTGATACTTTAAGTAAATTTTCCTTTTACTGAAGTAACATTTTGGACTTTTACTTGTAACAGAGTATTTTTACAGTGTACAGCGTATTAGTACTTCTACTTAAGTAAAGGATCAGAATACTTCCTCCACCATGGTCCTATAGACTGCTGGATACAGAGGACTGTAATCCCACCTGGATCAAGATGCAGCATGTGTCTAATTCGACATTTCCACTGTGTTCAAAAGCAGTCAGATTATCAACAAACTCCTGACTTGTGATGAAAAGCGAGGGGAGAAAAGTTTGTCACACAGGCTCCATTAAGGGAGGCTCTGGCTCTTAGCACAGACTTTGATCTACATGTTGGTGTCTTATTTAAAGTCAGAGTTGTTCAGGTCTGAGAACAGTGTGAGTTGTGAGAAGCATGAAAGGTATTCATGAGTCTGACACAAGCTAATAGAAGATCGGTGCTCGGGTGTTTACCCTGGAGCGTGCTTTCCTTCGGGCAGCTTGATGTCAATAATCCTGTTTGATTTAACTTCTCCTCTAACTAGACTACTCTTTGAAACACTCACACACATCTCTCTAGTTTCAAAACTGCATCCTTGTTGAAAATCATCCTGTTTGAATCTCTTTTCTAATGTATGATAAAGCACACTGAAACATGCACAAACGCACTCAAACTAAGAGACAAAGTTAAAAAAACGTGATGATATTTGGGTTCATTTACGAACTCCTTCAGGCTTCGTCGGGCCTGTAAGACACGCGGTCACGGTTTGTCACTTTACTCACAGATCCTCTGGATTTTAATTGATCATTAGCTCAACAAGCAACGAGGAGTTCGGCTGAGAGTTGAGGTAAGGACGGAGCTGGAACATTCGTACAAGTTCCTCCAATTAACCTCCCCAACCGATGGACAGAAACACAGATACAGAACATCACAGGGCCAGGCAGAGAAACAGGCAGAGGAGCGTAAATCAAAACTTGATGTTTGATGAGATTCTGCTCAATCTGAGAGCCTAATGAGAACTAATTACTACCCGCCGCGACTGCACAGCAGGGGAGACGAAATATATCTGAGACAAACTGAAGAGCCGAGAGAGAATACGAGAACTTTGCATTTGAGTCGGCGTGATAAAAAGACGGAGGCCACGGAAAGACTAAAGGAACAATGAGAGGAAAAAGAAAAGAACGGCCCTGGGCTCAGCACAAGTTCGCTTCAGTGCAGGAACAGTTGTCATGAGCGGGCGTCTAAGTGCCAGGACTTTCAAAGAGATGATTTTCAGATCAGCCTCCAGGAGCCAGCGTCTGATCTCCTCTCCTGTCTGTCTGTCTGTCTGTCTGTCTGTCTGTCTGTCTCTCCTCTCCTCAGGTCTGCGTCTGGCAGAGCAGTTGGGTCGGAGAGAAGATGAAGCTAAGATACGCCATCGCCTGGGCCTGTCTCTGTGGGCCGACGGAAACCTGGAAGAGGCACAACACCAGGTGAGAATGTGTGCAGCTGCATGTCTACAGCGTCTGAACTTTCTTCACAAGCTACTGTACACGTCGAGTGAGAAGACAGGATCAGGGATCTATTGCTGGACACAGGTATGCAGGGATGTTTTAGGATGTTAGTTCCATTTTTAGACTGGCACCAGGTGCCTCCTTCACATTACTACACTTCTCTTGTAGTTCTCTTACAAAAAAACAATCCCGGCACTTGTTTTAGGCCCATTTTGAGAAGAAAGAAAGTAGTGAAAAGATGATCAGTGACTGTCTGGGAAGGCAGCAAAAATCAATAAGTGCTGAGTCTTGTTTAGAGCAGCCATCAGTGTTTAAAGGCACCAGAAAAGGTTGTTGTGAATTAGATAATAGAGGTACAGCTTTTAGAAGTAGCAGATATAATAAATTAAATGTTTAACTGACGATATGACCTTCGCAAGACCAAACACACATATTACACACACATAATCGGGTTTAAATATCCATATAGTGACCGTGTTTACAGTCTGTCATGTGATCTGTGATATGAGCGGCGGTGGGAAGCTCCGCCTCATGTTGTCTTCAGCCAATCAGGTTGTTGCAGTCCTCATGAGGTTTCTCTGTAGCGCCGACTGTGTAGTCACGTTTTGACGTTAGCTTTGGTGTAGCTACGGAGGCTACACATGTAGCCACATCAGGTCCAGATTAAGTACACATCCAGCTTAGATGATTAATTATTATTATTATTAATTATTATTAATTCATTAATTTAAGTATTTATTTATTTCTTGTCTTTTTGGTAATACCTTAGCATGTTTATTATTGATGTATTGTATTATTCCTTTTCCTTTTTATTCCTTCCCATTTTTTCCTACATGTGTTTTTCCCCCTTTATGTAAAAAATATATATATATAATACTGTCAGACTGTAAAAATGATGCAGTGTAAGCAACTAAAAATTTAATTTGTGCACTATAGCAATAAAATGTCTAGAAGAGAAAAGGTTGCTAAATCAAAGCTGTGGCACAGACTTACTTAATTTCAGTTTTGAGGTACTTTACTTTAGTATTTTCATTTTATTCTACTTCTGCTCCACTACATTTCAGGTGGAAACATTGTGCTGTTTACTCCTACACTATATTTATCTGACAGCTTTAGTTACTGCATATAAAGCAGTTAAAATCATCTCCAACTCAACTGTTACATGTGAAATGGTCAATATTAATAATCCAATAATATAATATACACTTCTGCCTAATGATTAATGCTACTTTTGATACTTAAATAACATTATGCTCATACTTGTGTACTTTAGTGAGGTCAGTCTTGAGTGCAGGACTTTTACTTGTATTGGATTATTTCTTCATAGAGGTATTAGTACATGTTTTAGTACTTTTATGTGAAGGAGTACTTCCTCCACCACCGGGTGCAGCACCTAGCATGCATGCTTATGATCCAGATCCTACAATGTACTTTCAAAAGCAACATGAATACAAGTCAGCAGTTTATGAGTAACCCTATATGCTTTGAGCTCAGCTCCCAGTTTGATGGAGAGCATCCTAATTCTTCAGATTGTTGTGTATTTGTAGTGCCCCCCAGTGGTTAATTCTGTAACAGCACGCACATTCAGGTTTGAAATATATGGACTGGCAATTAAAATCTGCTTTAAAATAATGTGTTTTATATGTAGAGACAGGCGACACATTTAAAGAACATCCTGAAATGAGTGGAGAAGCATAACAAATGCAGATGCTTCCTCACACTGAATGTTTCAGTATGAATGTGTCCTCGCAGTCACCAGATCTCAACTCAACACCTGTGAGAGGTTTGCATGTGTATATTTAGCTCTACAGTTTGATGACTGTCGATGTTTGTTTGCTGTGTGTTTCAGTTGTACAGAGCGTCGGTGTTATTTGAGACAATTCGCCATGAGACGCAGCACAGTACGGATTACAAGCTCTCTCTGTTTGATCTGCAGACCAGCTCGTACCAGGCTCTCCAGAGAGTCCTCGTCAGCCTAGGTGAAGTAACCGTCCTCGCCTCTCGTGTTGGTATTTTGTGGTGTGAATCACTGAGCCACACTTTCTCTCCTTTCCTCTCTCATGTTCGCACTTTCTCTGTGTGCCTGTTAGCGATGCACAAATCATCACCTGATGTCTGAGTGCGTTTGTTTACGAATGCTGCTACTTTAGACCTTCTGTTCTCCCAAATCTCCTGCTCCAGCTCCCCAGCTCCCCTCTCGATTCCTAACTTATCTGCTGTGTTGCGTCTCAGGCCGGCACGATGAGGCGCTGGCCATAGCAGAGCGAGGGCGAACGCGTGCCTTTGCCGACCTCCTGGTTGAACGCCAGAAAGGAAGTCAGCAAGCAGCGAGCGCCGACCCTTACATCCCAGTTACCGTGGAGCACATCCTGGAGACGGTCAACAGTCAGAGGGCCATGGTCCTGTACTATTCTCTGGCTGGAGGCTTTCTGTACAGCTGGCTGATCTCTCCAGGAACAGGTACACACACTTAAACACGCCACACAGTCGTGTAGAAAATGCACCTTTTCTATTCACCTTGTAAATGAGGTTGAAAAAACTAAACTGTTATAATTCATATTTCATGACTCCTGGCTTTTCCTGTAATTGCACTAAGAAAGTCTGCAGAGCTGCAGGCCTACTAAAGGTGTGCAGAACAGGCCAGTGACATAGCCAAAAAAACTCCAGAGGAGGTTAAGTTATTTCACAATGGGATTTAAAAAAACTAGAAATGGTTATTTTTATAACTTGGTTTACCAACCTTGATTAGGAGCAAGAAAATCCTCTGACAGTGCAGTAACGGAGCTCAAACATCCACACACACAGAATAATAATAAATACCTGCATACCTAATGACACCAGGTCCATGCTGAAAGTATCTACAGCCTTGTTGGCCACCAAATATTAAGGTTTCAGTTTCATTTTGACTGATCTGTCATCGGCTTGAGGAGCGTTTCAAAATGCTCTGCTTTCACGCTAGCATATTTTTTCTTAGCATGATCCCTTAGTGCTTCTAAAGTGTATGTTCCAGTAGTAGTATATCGGTCCTGATGCATCTGTAGCATTTAGCATCCTTCAGCATCGTTTTACAGTTAGCGTTAGCATCCTTGAGTGACCCCTGATCCTCCTTGTTGATGTTGATGTTACCCAGCTGTTTATGTTTTGTTTTTGTTTTTTTCACAGGGCCAAAAAAGTCCAATCCTGACTCACTATTTTCTGGATCCATCCATAATTAACTCTTTAGAGCTATAAGCAAGAGTTTAATGAGCCTGATAACTCATTCTGATTGGCTGTTTCACATTTTTAGAAGCAGCTGGCAAATTAAAACATGTTTACACAAAGTTAGTTATGTGTTAGTTTAACAGGTCATCTGTGTGCATATTCAACTGCACAAAACAACTCTCTGATTTGACTGTCTAATGCGTTGTACTGCGGTCAATGTATGCCTAAAAATATGTGTGAAATATTTTGATGATTTTCAAACCTTAAATCCAAAACACCCGCCTGGCTGTGGCTTTGGAAAGGGCTGAAAAAGTCCACAAAAAAAAAGGACATTATGCACCAAAGGGAATAAACCTTTGGATTTTAATCACTTTCTGGCCTTAATGACCACATGGCCTCTCCTCTAAGGGGAGTTTAGATGTGTGTGTTTATTCCATCCAACACTTTGTCTTGGATGGAACAAACATTGCAGCTTCTAAGATCCACTTGCTACTCGGGCTTTAGACTTTTAGCCTTGTTAATAATTAAGATATTTCGCAAAATCTTCCCTGCATACTGAGTTTGGAGCAATTTTGTATGCAGACTACGCTTTACAGTGCTGCACGACCAGCTTTAAAATGGATCCTTGTCCCAGTTTTTCTAGTTATTTTGCAGCAACAAACCCCACTTCTATCCTCACATTCCATCATGTATGCAGACAAATGAACACACAAACAGTACAGCGTGCACTAATTCACTCATGTTCTTCCTAAAATCCTTCCTACAACAGGTATTGTGAAGTTTAACGAGGTGTACCTTGGAGAGGCCGGAGCGGAGTTCCAGGATGGTGGTGGGAGCCCGCAGGGTGGAGGAGGAGGGGCAGGTGGAGGTCCTCTGTCTCTGGAGCAGTACATCTGCAACGCTAGAGAGGCTCTGGGAGTGGACAGCCATTACAGCAGGTTTCTCTTTTTCTTTAGTGATGCAGTCGACTTTGTTAGATGATTTGATTCTGTCATTAACAACAAAAAAAACCCAAAGAAAACAAAAACACACAGATTTAATGCAACATGGGACCTGGATATGCAAAGACAAAATAATATAAAATAAGACAGAACAACCTTAATGACTTTGGTGAGCCCCTGACTTTTCCTCTAGCGCCACCATCAGTTGAAAACCTCAAGTTGTCAAATATTTATTTCATAGCTTTAATATTTAATATTGTTTAATACATTCCCATCAGCCTCAGCTGTAGCTACTGCTGCTGAGAAAACTAAGATGGTGAACATGCTAAACGTGTTAGCATAGCTTTTGTGAGCATGTTAGCATGCTGAGTTAAGCCTTCAGCTCAAGCTGTGCTTATGTACAGCCTCACAGCACAGAGTCTTATTGCTTTACGCCGTCATTCATTAAAACACAAGGGAGGAAAGTGAACAAAACAAGACAGAGGAGCCACATGCTGCATGTCATCTGTCTTCCTTCTCTCCTGCCATATTTCCTTACTCTCAATTATCCTGCCCGCAACTTCAGGCCTTGGTTGGCACAACTTGGACGACTTTGTAAATCACTACCATGTGTCTTGTCAGCAAATGTTCCCCCACACAAACTGCGTCTCGACTTTCTGTGAAAACCACTGCAGTGAGGTAACTGCAGCCAGCAGCGACTCACTGTGTGTCGCGCATGTGTGTGTGTGTGTGGCGAGCCTGCAGCCTCCCTCACTTTTTATGCGTGATGATTATGAATCCTGCTCATCCACAGCATGAAAAGTATTTGCACATATGCAGCATTAAAATGCTTTCCAACCCACCAGTAGAGTTTTACTACCCTCTAGCATGTATCCAGACGGCAGAAACTGCCATTTTAAATCAAATCAAATCTTCCTGAGCTGTGAAAAGTGCAGCCAGAGGATTCCATAAAAACTAATGATGTTTGCTGATGGTTAATTCTGAGAGCCATCAGTCCAGCACATAAAGCCTGAGTGATTAATCGCTGTAACAAGACTCTTATATGTCATTCTCTTAAAGAGGTGTCACTGCCAGCACTATACATTATTTCATATTAGCAATATCATTATTACTTAAATTGCTTTCTGCATCTTCTTTCCTCTAAATTAATTACGTTTATGTAACTTTTAAAAGAAGAAATAACAAATTCTTCTATTTACAAGATGCTTAAAAGATGCTGTTTTTTGTTGCTACGTACTTAACTTGGTATGGCCACTAGCTTATGGTGGCTAATGTTAGCTGACTTTATGACTCTTCTCTTCTTGTACTTTTGACATTATGCTGTAACTGTTAGTTGTGGGCACAGAGGGCGCTGTTCAAATTAAAGTCATATAAATAACATTTTTATATAAGACAATGGCTACTAATAATGAATAATGTTGCTAGATGTTCTGAATAAAATGTACCTTGGTATTGGCCCGCAGTAATAAAGCAGTCTGCCTGCGTTACCGTCTACTCTGCAGGGTTTGCTCCAGCAGTGAGACGGAGAGTGAAGCCGGAGATCTGTTGGAGCAACAGTTTGAGGATCTGAACAACAAACTCACCTCAGCCACCGACCCCACAGGCTACCTCCGCATGGTGTCCCGAAATAACCTCTTTAACAGGTCAGATTCAGGTTTTTAGTCACGCTAGCGGCCTGGCTCTATGGGTGGGAATGTTGGTTGGTCGGTCTACCACTTTGGTCCAGACTGAAATATCTCAAAAATGATTGGATGGAAGTTTGTACAGACATTCATGGTCCCCAGAGAATGAATCATACTGACTTTAATCATCCTGTGACTTTACCTTTAGAGCAGCAGCAGACTGACAACTGTTGGATGGATTGCCATGAAATTTAGTACACAAATTCATGTCCCCCACAGGATGAACTGTAATCACCTTGTTGATCCCTTAACGTTTCATCAAGCACCATCATCTAGTAAAATATTTAATTTGTCCAATATGTTGGTTTATGACCAAATACCTGCAAAACCCATGGCATTCCCATCAGCCTCTGCTGTGCTAATTAACTGATGTTAGCATGATAACATGGTTAACATAGTAAAAATGATTGCTGCTAAACATCAGCATGTTAGCGTTGTCAGTGTGGATATGTTAGCATGCTGACGTTAGCATTTAGCTCAAAGCACCACTGTGTCTGCAGCGTCACAGAGCTGCTAACATGGCTGTAGACTCTTACTCTTGTTATTTTATTGATTTCCAACAGAGGAAGTGTGTGTGTGTGTGTGTGTGTGTGTGTGTGTGTGTGTGTGTGTGTGTGTTATATCTTACAGAAGCTGTCAGAGCATGACAAGTCTGTACAGCGCCACAGTATCTCCAGTGAAGGACGGCTTATCTTCTCCTCTTTGCCGACCAAGCAACATCAGCAAACCTCCTCTACGAGCCCTTTATGACTTACTCATAGCACCGATGGAAGGGGTAAGTGTGTGTGTGTGTGTGTGTGTGTGTGTGTGTGTGTGTCCAGGAAAAGATCTATATTTCAATGGACTAAAGCATATTTGCATTTCCTTTTTTATGCTTTTTGTCTTTGTTTCTCTCCAGGGCCTGATGCACAGCAGTGGACCCGTGGGCAGACACAGACAGCTCGTATTAGTGCTGGAGGGAGAATTGTACCTGATCCCATTCGCCTTGCTCAAAGGCAGCTCCTCTAATGAGTACCTTTATGAAAGGTTCAGCCTCATTTCTGTACCTTCTTTAGCCAGCCTGGGAGCCACAATCAAGGTTGGCAAATCATTTTTTTTCTTAAATCTTTATCTTAAACACTGTATTGGTCCCCTTAGTTTGTAGTAGGTAATCGATGAATTCTCCGTATGTGTGTAGTGTTGTATGATTTATGTTTAAGTTAGTGTAGCAGTGATATGATTAGTATTTTTTTATGTTTTTGACTCCTTGAACTATAGAAAATCTACATAAAAATGTAACCATATCTGATAAGCTGTGTTCAACCCACAGCCTCATCCCCGCCGTGGTGGTCTTTGCTCAGATGGAGGTTCAGTGGCGGCAGTGGTTGGGGCTCCTCGCCTGGCCCCCTCTGTGATGGACCGCTGGTTGTGGGGCCCTTTACCTTCAGCCCAAGATGAAGCTCTCTGGCTGGGGGAACAGCTGGGATGTCATCCCCTAACTGGAGCAAATGCCACAAAGGAGCGTGTGCTCGCAGCCCTGAGTCAGGCAGAGTGCGTCCACTTTGCGACTCATATATCCTGGAAGCTCGCCGCTTTGGTCCTCGCCCCCAGCCAAGAGCATGCAGGAGGAGAGGGGGCAGGTGGCCGACAAAGGGAGAAGTCACCGTGTGGGGCGTCGGCCTCGGGCGAGACTGCAGATCAGGACGGAAAGATCAAGGGTTCGTTTACAAAGAGTCACAGCAGCCCAGAGAGATTCAGAGGAGATGAAACGAGCGAGGACGGGGAAAGTATGTGTGAAGTGGAGAGTCTGTGCGACAGTCCGCCACTTCATGACTTCCTCCTCACTGCTGCTGATATACTGGACCTGTGCTTGACCGTCAAGTTGGTGGTTCTGAGGTATAACTTTTCACAGATTTAACGTTTTACAAAGCCTGTTAGGTTTGACTGACGCACCTGACCACTGACTCCTTGTCACCTCAGGTTGTACCCGGAGTCCAGCAGCAGGGTGACAGCTGACGGGGTGGTGGGTCTGACGCGAGCCTTCTTGGCTGCGGGGGTCCAGTGTGTGTGCGTCTCCCTGTGGCCTGTGCCGATAGCTGCCTCCAAACTGTTCACACACAACTTCTACACGGCCCTCCTCAACGGGACCAAAGCCAGCGCAGCGCTGATGGAGGCCATGAAGACTCTGCAGAGCAGCAAGCACTTCTCACACCCCTCCAACTGGGCTGGTGAGCGAACAACACTCGGCATAAACACTCAAGGTCCACTTACTAGCCTTCAACCACATCTCACAGCCTTCATCAGCTGATGGAGTAGGCTCACTTTTCATCATGTGACCTAAGAATGGGACTTCTGAGCAAGATCAAGCCGCTGATTAAGACTGTGAGATGCAGTTGAAAGCTCTGGAAAATGCGTGTAAGTGGACCACGAGAAAGGTTTTTTTTTGTTGTTAAATTATTATTTCCCAGGTCAAGCCTGAACTTTTCCGCTCAACTCAGGATTATGTTATATGGTGAAACTATACAAGACGAACCGCACTGCATGATGGTAAGCAGTAAATGTTATTTTATAGATCTTTATTTTCAGTAACAGGAATCTTATTTTAAAGTTAAGCTGATATATTGCAATAATTATATACAATGTCAGTCCACAAAGATGACTTTGGGTCGATATCACAAGCTCTTTGTTGTCTGTTGTTATTTTTGATCAGCTGATCTTATCAGCTGGTAGTCCTCGTTGAAGTTGAAACCGTTTCAGCTCAGTCGCACAGAACTTGTCAGTTAATTGCAGGTGCTGATAAACGAGGGCGCAGGTTTGTGGCACAATTGATTAAAAACCAAAAAAAATTTAGAGAGAAACTATGTTAAAATTGGTTATTGTGTTTTCTACAACAATAGCAGCATAATGCACTAACTGTACTTTCTGATAGGTAATGTTGTACGCTCTACAAAGAGCTCTGTGCTATACTGGCTCATCTTTTAGCATCTTTTTAGGAGAATATTAACTGTAAATAAAAATATTGCCCTAAAAAATAAATGACTTTGGTAGTGCCTTTTTTCAGCCCCAAGAAGTGTCTCCACCAATAAGGAAGGGCAGACTGAATGTAGCCTGAGAGGCGAAACACAGGGTCAAATCAAGTCACAAAGCACTTTCAGCACCGCTCGCTGTTTGTCTGTTCAGAGAGACTTTTACAAGAAAGTGAGGGAGACAAAAATAGGACTTTGAAAAGTGAGGTGGAAAAGTGTCCCCCCCCCACATCCCCAGTGGAAATTACTGCACAACAAGTGCCGTCTGTGCCTCAGACCAGGGGAGAGACTGAAGTGGATCTCAAGGTGAACTTTCCGTAAATGTTCATTTGTTCTGATGAAAATAGAGGAGGACCAAAGCAGCAAGCTGGGACAGAATATGGAACAGTATGTTTATCATGTCTTTCTACATATTGTAAAAATAATTTATAGAACTTTTGTCCCAATCTACAACTGGAAAACAAATAATAAAGTTAATATTTCCACTGTTCCTTGTTAATGTACAAGAAAAACTACTGGAGGTTCCTTTATAATAATAAACTTTATTTATAGAGCACTTATCAAAACAAGTACAAAGTGCTTCACATAGAGAAAAATGGCATAAATGAACAAAGTGGAACATAAAATACACATTAGTCACAGAGTCAGGGAGACATGGTTCCAGTTCTGGATAGATGATTTGGATAAACTTACCTTGTTATTCTCCCCTCTCCTCTCTTTTCTCCAAATCAGCCAAAAGGTAGAAAGAAGCTCAAAACTGTGCACAACATTACTTTGAATTAAGTAATAACTAAAATGACATCATCTAGTGTTTAAATGTGTGTAACATCTCAGTGTGTGTTTTCCTTCAGGTTACATGCTGATTGGCAGTGATGTGAAGCTGAACAGCCCCATGTCGCTGGTTGGCCAAGGCCTGGCAGAGATCCTCCAGTACCCAGAGAGGGCCAGGGACGCCCTCAGGGTGCTGCTACACCTGGTGAGACACTGTCACATAGTAGTTATATGAGTCTGGACCCACCGTTATTAATTTAACTCCCTGAGATGAATTTGAGCCTCAGAATCACATCAGCTTCACGAGTGGACAGCCAACTCTCCATCAGATGACAGAGAATTAGGGCCACTGTCAAAGTCCTAATATTATGAGAAAAAAAATAGAGTTGTAATATTTTAAGAAAAAAGTCTTAATATAGAGGTTTCTTCGAGTCAACTTCACTCATCTGACACACAACAGACAGACTGCTCTCATCTGTTTACCACGAGAGTCTTAAAATCTCTTTTTTTCTTGTAAAAGTACGACTTTCTTTCTCGAAATGCTTTGACTTTATTCTCGAAATCTCACTTTTTCCCCCTCAATGTGGCCCTAATACTCCATCGTACCATCAGCTGACTGTCGCCACATCATGTCTGATTTTAAACACTTAATTTGGTTCTATATAGAGTTGAAATTATTAGGTGATTAATTAGATTAGCTGATTGTCAGAAAATGTATCTAAATTAATTTGGATAATCACTTAATCGTTGAGGTCATTTCTTTTTAACCAAAAGTGCCAAAACTTCACTACCAGCTTCTCAAATGTGAATATTTGCTTTGTCTTCTGTGATAGTTATTGATTATCTTTGGGTTTTGGACTGAAGACGTCACCTCAGGCTCAGAGAAATTGCAATGGACCAAACAATCAATAGATTTACTTCATGACCTACAATGATCATGAATTGCCTTTTATCATCACAAGTGTTTCTGCCCTTCTGACTCTGGTTTTGCAGGACTTTCCTTCCATTTACTGAAAAAGAATTTAAATATTTGTTGCTGAGGCAGATGGGGAAAAAGTCATCTCTCACAAAGATCAGTACACATTTGGTACAGCATAGCTCCATCATCATCATCATCATCATTATCAGAGCATGTTGCTAAGTGGTCCAGCCCTGAAATATCCTAAATGGCAGCTCAAGGTGCATCAGAAAACCCCCACAGTGATGAATGAACACGGTTTGAGCTGCGTCTCTTTCTCTCTGCAGGTTGAGAAGTCTTTGCAGCGTATTCAGAGCGGTCAGTGTAACCCGATGTACACGTCGCAGCAAAGCGTCGAGAACAAGGTCCGTGTGCCTGTTTCTTTGTCTTTAAATGTCAACCTGTGTGTCTCCCAGTGGCAGAGGATGAACTCAGATCTTTTACTTAAATTAAAGTAGCAACACCAGTGTAGAAATCTTACTTAAATAAATGTACAAAAGTACATCAACATATACTTAAAGTACCAAAAGTAAAAGTACTCATTATGCAGAATGGCCCATTTCAGAATCATATATATTACTGGATTATAATTATTGATGCATTAAAGGTAGGGCTCATTTTAATTTTTTTATATACTGCTGGGTGGCTTGTGAATTTCCCCCCGGGGATCAATAAAGTCTTATCTTTACCTATAATGATACATCATAATTTATTTGTTGATGATATTTTGTAATTATCTGAATCTGCAAAGTAACTAAAGTTAATAAATAAATGTAGTGGAGCAAAAAGTGCAATATTTTGCTAAATATGTAGTGGAGTAGAAGTACAGACTTGAGTGAATGTACTAAGTTATTGTCACCACTCGTGTCTCCTCTACTGATGTCCATGTGTCTTCTCTCCTCTGGGTAAGGTCGGTGGGGTGCCCGGGTGGCAGGCCCTCCTGTCTGCGGTGGGTTTCCGATTGGACTTCTCTGGTAGCGGTGCTGGTCTCCCTGCGGCGGTTTTCTTCCCCACCTCAGACCCCGGGGATCGGCTGCAACAGTGCAGCACCACTCTGCAGTCCCTGCTCGGTACCACGGCTTTTCCTTTAATCAAAATGTCTCTCGTGTCAATAACACTGATAGAATAACAACCTGCTTAGTCCCTGCAGGATCTAAAATTCATGCTATGAAATTACATTTAATTTGTGCATATTACATCAGCTAAAGAATAATTCAGACTGTTTTTTATAAAGCATGTACTTCCAAAATCTGACCATATTAGTTTATAGAATATAAATAATCATTGTACTAAAAAAAAACATTTTATTTGATGATACATTTTATGATCAAGATATGAAATCTCTGCTTAAAGGTCTAATTAACCTTTTGTTCATCCTCAGGTCTTACTCCTCCAGCTCTGCAGGCTCTCTGTAAACTGGTCACAGTATCTGAGGCCGGAGAACAGCTCATTCATAAGGTACTGCCATGTTGTATAGTTATTCACAGTTATTCATGCCAGTGGTGGAAGAAGCACTCAGATCCTTTACTTAATTACCAATACAACTATGTAAATATACTATTATTAGACTGTTAATACTGATGCATCAATGTTAGAGCAGCTTTTTACTGCTGTAGCTGCTCGAGGTGGAGCTAGTTTAACTGCTTTATATACAGTTAGTTAGGTTTAACTACTTTATATACAGTTAGCTAGTTTACTACTTTATATACAGTTATCTAGTTTACTACTTTATATACAGTTTGCTAGTTTTAACTACTGTATATACAGTTAGCTAGTTTTAACTACTTTATATACAGTTAGCCAGTTTTAACTACTTTACAGTTAGCTAGTTTTAACTGCTTTATACACAGTTAGCTAGTTTTAACTACTGTATATACAATTAGCCATTTTTAACTACTTTATCTACAGTTAGCCATTTTTAACTACTTTATATACAGTTAGCCATTTTTAACTACTTTATCTACAGTTAGCTAGTTTTAACTACTTTATATACAGTTAGCCATTTTTAACTACTTTATCTACAGTTAGCTAGTTTTAACTACTTTATCTACAGTTAGCCAGTTTAACTACTGTATATACAGTTAATTAGTTTTAACTGCTTTATATACAGTTAGCTAGTTTTAACTGCTTTATATACAGTTAGCCAGTTTCAACTGCTTTATCTACAGTTAGCCAGTTTTAACTACTTTATATACAGTTAGCTAGTTTTAACTACTTTATACACAGTTAGCTAGTTTTAACTGCTTTATACACAGTTAGCTAGTTTAGTCCAGTGATTCCCACAGGGTCACCAGAAAAATCTGAGATAATTAGTGGGAGAGGTAAAGAAGAAAAAACAAAGTTGTGATACACAAATCTGTTTTCAGTTTTTGGATTGATGGTTTTCTCTTATTTAGCTGTTTGAGTAAATAAACATTTTCAGTGTTCTTTAATGTCCTCATAATGTCAGTATTTTGCAAAGTCAAGAGAAGCTGAATAAAACCCTGAGCCCTGAAGTCAGTTCTCCAGCAGGTGGTGCTGCTGTCACACTGAGAGCTGTTAAATCTAAACCACCAGAATTCCCAACACTGAGGTTAATGTGCAGCAATGTGTCATCTAGAGCCTGATTCTGGAGCTGCTCTATAGACAGTTAATAATGAAGCAACTCACAGATCTCCATGACAACTAACCCATGTGGTTATTTCTCTTCCTGATCACAGCTGGAAGCCACAGATTCAAATCAACCCACAGATTCAGTCATCTGATGACATTAATCCCAGTCTGCTGTTCAAACTCAGAGAGACTCAGACTTCAACATTCGTTACAGCATAATAATAATAATAATAACTTTATTGATTTCACAACACGGTAACAGAGTGCTTTACAGTAAAAACAAAGAATAAAAGTAAATACAATCCAAAACATAAAATATAAAACAAGATAAAATAATTTAAACAATACAAATACCATCAGTTAAGAAAAAGCCAGAAGAAAAAGTGAGTTTTAAGAAGAGATTTAAAAGAGGACACTGAGTTTTCCAGCTGAGGGGCCAACAGCAGGGGCCCCATCACCTTCAAGGCTTTAAAAACCAGCAGGAAAATCTTAAAATCAGTTCTGACAGGTAACCAGTGAAGGCAGGTCGGTGTGATATGACAAGTTAAAAGCCGCAGCAGCATTTCGTATCAGTCGCAGTCTTTGGAGGTTTCTGACACCAGAATAAAGTGTGTTGCAATAGTCAAGTCTGGAAGAGATAAAAACATGGACGGCCTTTTCTGGATCTGCAGAGGAAAAGAACAACCTGATGTTGGTTAAATGTCTCAGTTGGACAAAGCAGGACTGCAGCACCTTAGTCACCTGAGCATCAGCAGTCCACCGATGTTACTGCCTCTTCTTTAGCATTATTAGCACCCAGACTGGACGCTTGCTGAGTCTCAAGGGTTCTGCAATTGTTTGAGCGTGAAGACCGTGATGGTTGACGACAGTTAAGGTCTGTCAGGATTCAGTGCTTAGAGGAGAAGTTGGAGGTGGGCACCCGTCTTTTTAGGCATTGCTGTCCAAAGTCACTGGAGTAACATGTCAGTCCAGTTTTAAGGTTATTTACTGTATATTGATACATAACCTGCCACAGATGGTTAAATGGATAAAACAACATATCTATAAACACTCTGATCATCAGAAATTGAATTAATCAATGAAAAAAAGAATATTAAAGTATTTTTATGTTCAGGTGATTGATAACTTTCGTTGTTGAACTATTTTATTTTCACTTTTTCGAACATGCCAACAGATGGAGTCATGTACTTAATGTGACAGAAGCTGGAAATTGTCAAAAAATGGTGAAAATTTACAGTTTTTCATCATCCATAGACTGTTGTCACACTGACCACATGACTGCAGCACTCACTGATCAAGATGTTGTGTCAGTTTATTCTCTCAAAACAAAGGTTTATGACATGTGAGATGCAGCCCATAAGTTTCAAAGTCAGGAGTCCAGACTGGTTGCCAAGTTTGTTTTTTACGTGTTTCACTTAATTTGAGAAAGTACCTCATTTGTTCAATTACTGACCACCACAACCATGAGCTTAGTGTGGCGATGTGTGGTTGCCATTTTTGCTTGACATAACTAAGAAAACTGTTTTGTTCCAGATCCCGGGAAGCCAGCAGTCCTTCCCAACATCCAGAAGGACTTTAAATCTCCCTGTCTGCAGTCAGCGCTGCAGGGCAAACCCAGCCCCAGTAAACAACCCAGCGAGGAGTCAGACGGCCAGCCTCCTGCCAAGAGGAAGAAGATCGACCTCATCTTCAAAGACGTCCTGGAGGCTTCTCTAGAGGACTCGAGCAAGTCCAGGTCCCAGTCTTCCCTCCCCAGTGAGTGTAAAATAGCAGTGCTCGGGTCGGGGTTTAATTCCTCTGAAAGCAGCTTTAACGTTCCGAACCTGAAGGTGGAAGAGAAAGAGGAGGAGAACCAGAGCAGCGAGGAACCTTCCACCTCCTTCTGCCCCAACTGTGTCAAACTGAAGAGGAGGATCCTGGAGCTGGAGGAGGAGCTGTCCCGTGTCAGAGGGGAACAGGTGGTCGGTCCACCAGTGTCTGAACAGACCCTCCCCCAACACGATCAGGCCCCGCCCAACCCTGAGCAAGGCCCCATCGAAGATTTTCAAGGTATGTTCTGAAAAATTATGGTTGGATGTTCAGGACTTCCTCAGACCAAGGGCCGTATGTCTTCATCTTTCTTCGTCTTTGTTAGGATTTCAATTTGTTTTTTTAAATCATCAATCATCAATAGAACTGGTTGGTCTTGAATATTAGAGTTTTTCAATTGAGATCTTTACTGTAAGTTAATTTTAATCAAGACTGTGTCAACAGCCATGCTAATAAACAAAAATTACTTTAAGCTGGTAGCAGAAGTTGAATGTGTTTTTCTTTGCAGGGATGGAGCCCTTGACGCCCACTCAGGTGGTTCTGGATGAAGACGACCAGGACGTGGACTCGGCTGATGAGTCGATTGCTGCAGATCTTGTGATTTCTCCAGAAGACCCTTCGAAGCTTTCCTCTGGAGTAGGCCGACGGATTCGTCGCTTCAAGCAGGAGTGGCTGAAAAAGTTCTGGTTCCTTCGCTACTCACCAACCCTCAATGAGATGTGGTGCCATGTTTGCCGCCAGTACACCGTCCAGTCATCCCGAACCTCTGCCTTTATCATTGGCTCCAAGCAGTTTAAGATCCACACCATCAAGCTCCACAGCCAGAGCAACCTCCATAAGAAGTGTCTGCAGCTGTATAAGCTGCGCATGCATCCAGAAAAGACAGAGGAGATGTGCAAGAACATGATACTGCTGTTCAATGCGGCGTACCACTTGGCCCTGGAGGGCCGGCCCTTCTCTGACCTCCGTCCACTGGCAGAGCTTCTGAAGAGGTGTGAGCTCAAAGTGGTGGACCAGTACATGAATGAAGGAGACTGTCAGATCCTCATCCACCACATTGCCCGGGCTGTAAAAGAAGATCTGGCTGAGAAGATGCGCCTGTCTCCATTCCTAAGTGTCATAATGGACGCCCAAAATGACGACCTTTTCTCAGACATGGTGGCAGTCTACGTCCAGTTCATTACCAATGAGGGCTCCCCGAACACAGAGTTCCTGTCCTTGCAGAGACTGAGCATGGCCAGTGTGGACGGCTATCTCCAGGCTATGGATCGAGCCTTCGGTGTCCTAGGTCTCAGGTTTCAGGACTTGCTGGTGGTGGGTCTGGGGGTAGATGGCACCAACATCTCTTCAGGAATGAGAGCCAACCTGTACATAGCTGTTCAAAAGACTTTTCCTTGGATACTCTGCCTACCTATCATGATCCATCGGCCCCATCTGGAGGTGCTAGATGCCATCAGTGGAAAGGAGCTCTCCTGCCTGGAGGATCTGGAAAACAACCTCAAGCAGCTCCTCAGTTTCTACCGCTACTCCCCTCGCATGATGGCCGAGCTGCGATCCACTGCTCCGACACTGTCAGAGGAAACTGAGTTCCTAGGAGACATTAGAGCCATTCGATGGATCATAGGAGAACCAAACGTCCTTAACGCGCTCATCAAAGATTACCTAGAGGTAGTCGCCCATCTGAAGGAGATCAGCTGCCAGACGCAGAGGGGTGACGCGGCAGCCATCGCCCTTACCCTCCTCCAGTTCCTCATGGACTATCAGTCAGTAAAGCTCATCTACTTCCTTCTGGACATCATAGCTGTTCTCTCACGATTAGCCTTCACCTTCCAGGGAGAGTACCTGCTTGTGTCACAGGTGGAAGCCAAGATAGAGGAGGCCATTCTGGAGATTGGCCAGTTGGTGGACTGCCCCGGAGAGTATCTGCAGGAATTTGAGGAAAATTTCCGTGAAAGTTTCAACGGCGTTGCTCTGAAGAACCTGCGTGTTGCAGAGTCCAAGTTTCAGTCCATCCGAGAAAAGATCTGCAACAGGAGCCAGGGCATTCTGTCTCAGCGGCTGGACCTGCAGAGCCGCTCATTTGCCAAAGCCTGCAAGGTCCTGGACCTGTCCACCTGGCCTCACAATCGGGAGGACCTACAAGCTTATGGGGAGGAAGAAATCCAGATGATATTCAACCATCTGGAGTCTATTCCCTCTGGGGGTCGGGAGGGCTCCCAGGCCAGGACGGAGGCCAGGGGCAGCCTGGTGGTGGAATGGAAAGATCTGAAAGCAGACTACTACAGTATGAACGGTTTTAAAGAGGTCATCAGTCACATCTGCAGGTACAAGCAGCGTTTTCCTCTGCTGAATCGGGTTGTGCAGGTTGTCAGGGTCCTGCCCAGTTCCACAGCCTGCTGTGATAAAGGCCGAGGGTCTCTACAGAAGATGTGTAAGAACAATCGGTCCCGGCTGACTCTGGAGCAGATGAACGACCTGCTGACTGTGGCAGTTAATGGCCCGCCCATCGCTAACTTTGATGGGAAGCGAGCGCTGGACAGCTGGTTTGAGGAGAAGTCTGGCAGCAGTTACTCTCTGTCAGCTGAGGTGTTGAACAGGATGTCAGCTGCTGATCAGAAGTCTGTCTTGAACAGCGTCGACGTCAACACAGAGTTCTACCCTGACATCTAACAGGCAAACCCTGCGGTGTAGAGCCACAACAACATACTACACTAATATTAACAAAGTGAGGCAGCGTCACTCCTCGACAGTACACCGCTGAGCAAACCTGTTTCTAACGCCGGGTTCACATAAGAGGCGGACGCGCCGTGAAGTGTCACGATATGTTAATTCTAATGCGAGCAGCAGCCTGGCTGTTCAGACCAGAAGCGCATTTCTCTGCAACAAGCGCATTCTGCTCCTCTGCTGTTTTCTGTGGGCTGATCTTTGTTGCTGTTGTGCTGCGGGGCGCTTCTTCTTCCAGGATCACCCTAACCCCTAACCCCAAATATGTGTTATAAGTACTAATTTAAAAAACACGGGCAGGAAAATCAAAGGTTGGTAAGCAGGATGCAGATCATGTATCAGAATCAGATCATATATATATATAGATAAATAGATCTATCTATCTATATATATATATATAGATATATATATATATAGATATAGAGATATAGATATATATATAGATATATAGATATGGGCGCCGAATGGAAGCCGACAGCAATTTGCAGCGCTCCGAGGCGCGTCCGCCTCCTATGCGAACCCGCCGTAAGAGAAATCCATGTTCAGCTGGATGGATGGATTACAGAACCGGTCTACCAGGGGCCCAAGTGGTCAGGGGGCCCCTGGGCTCCACCTGCAAAATGTCACTCAAAGAGACACAAAACAACAACAAAGAGACACAACAGCTACAAAAAGATGGCAAACAGCTAAAGAGACATGAAACGACCACATCAAGATGCAAAACAACCACAAAGTGATTACAAATAACTACAAGCTACTACGCAGCTGTGTCGCTGTAGTCTTACATGTGTCTCACAATCCGTCCATGTTCAGCTGAAACCTTCCTTCTCAGACTTCTTTCACTGATGGGCATTGTCAAACTGAGGGCTGCTGAGTGGCCCTGCACTCGTTATATAGAATAATAAAACACTTGTTGCCAGAATAAAAGTCAGTTATACATTGGGAACAATCAATTAGTATCTAACTAAATGTCTGCTATTGAGCTGCTCTCTGCTTTAGCTTATTTGCCAATGGGATATTGAGTCATGTAGTGCCTGACACAAATGAAAGCTAGAGTGTATAAAGGCTTTATATTTCTATAGACGACCCTGCTTCACACTGTATATATTGTATAAACTGTATATATTGTAAATGCTTTTGAGCCTGTTTTTAAGGAGAGTATTTTTCTCTTGAAGTTGATGATTGTGCCATAATGATCGAATGCAAGAACCGAAAGAACAAGGTGCTATGCCATACTGTATTTTGCCATATATGTTTAGATGTTTACTGCTGCGTATGATGATATATTAGTGATATAAGTATGTTCTTTTTCAGTGATGCGTCGGCTTCATGTTTGGGTGTTTCTAGTGGGGTAACTTCAGTCTTGGCCAAAGCTCAGGCTTAAAATAATTCAAATAAGTTTGAAAAACTGCATGATGATACTAAACTGTTGCTTTTAGCACACACTTAAGTCGTATTTTATAATTATAATTAAATGTATGTATTTAAGGCTGAAATAATGTAAGAATACAGTGAGCTGAGACAGGATGACCTCCGCAGGCAGACGGCCACATTTTGGTCAAATTTGCTTTGTGTCCTTAAGTTAAAGGAATAGTTTGGGAAATGCACTCATTCGCGTTCTGGCGGAGAGTTAGATGACACAATCTATATCTATATCTCATGTCTGCGTTAATGCTGCGTTCATGTCGTATCATCTGGACCATAATTACGAGCAGCCCAAGCGCTGTTGATGTCAGCCTTCGACTTGTGACTTGTGTATGTAAAGAACTACAGCACATGTCAACGAAGCGCTGGAAACATGGCTGCAAAAACCACCATCGCTGGCAAGTTAACAAACCGCTCCACATTTAGGCCGTTTAAACATTGGGCTACCAGTGGGGGCAGCCATCTTGGAATAAGTCGGAATAACAGGAATTTTTCCAGTTCTTCCTGTTCTGCTGACATGCAGCGTAGAGCTATAGTGGGGAGGCGATTAGCTTAGCTTAGCATAAAGACTGGAACCAGGGGGAATGAGCTAGGCTGGCTCACACCAATATTAAAAATACACCTGAAGATCTCTAATTAACACAATCTATCTCTCTTGTTTAATCTGCACACAAACAGAAATGTAAAAATAATGGTTTACAGGGAGCTACATGCTGGAGCCAAGCTAGCTGTTTCCCCCTGCTTCCAGTCTTTATGCTAAGCTAAGCTAATCGCCTCCTAGCTGTAGCATATCTAACTTTCAGCAAGAAAGTGAATGTGTGTATTTCTCTCTTAACGTTAGCTGTGTGATTAGCTCAAAGCTACCACTGAAAGATGAAGCCTTTGTTTTTATCAGCATTCTGTGCATGCAGTCGTTACTGTATAACACTGACCTGTTCTGAAAGCATCATGTTTGTATGCAGGAGCAGTTTTACTTGTTTCTGGTTGGATGTAATGTCAGACTGATGATTTTTAAATGATTGATCATCAGAGCATAAAATCTCATTTCAGTTACTGCTGCGGTTTCAATCCAACAACATTTGACTTGCCAGTATTTTGTGCTGCGCCTTATACTGCGTGTGTTTTAACGGCTGGTCATGTTTGTACCAACGTTTGGCTGATTGTAATCTGACTCCAGAGCCGAGTGAGTCGCCTTTAAGTTGCTGTTTGCTGAACTGTGAGATTTTTCACTGCTGGAGTTGGATATGAATTTTGGTCACATATGAACCAGAAGAAATATCTGGTCACTTGATTTCTCTGTTTGCTGTTTTTCTGTTTTCAAATGCTTTAAAAATACACTTTGAAACACGTTTCATCTGAAGCTATTTTGTCAGCCATCTTGAATGTTGCGGTCAGGCGAAAAGTAAACAGACTTGATTTAGCTGGATGGCAATGAAGCTTTGACACAGTTTATAATCCTAGAATCCTTTAGATCAGAGTACATTGTTGTGTGTTTGAGTCCAACCAGAACATAAAACACAAGTTTATTTTACAATATCCTATAAAACTATAAAACATATCTTCCTTTTTTAAAAACGCCAAATATTTATGGTATGGTTCTAGTTTGGAAATATCCAATAGAACTGTTTCAGATAGTTTTCACAGGAAGTGTCAGCATGTAGAGCAGAGAGTCTGTTTCAGGAGTATAAGAACCATGTTGAGATGTTCTGACTCTCAGTCATGTCAAAACAATATATTGATTGTGCAACATGAACTAAAACTTCATATTATTCTTTGTCTTATTTCTATTTGGGGTGTAATCACATCAAGTTTTGTAACTACAGTTCCCATAATGCTTTGGGGGATGTAAACTGCGCTGTGAGCTACACCTTGAGTCCCTTTATTTTTAGCCCATATTAACATTTTGGCAAATGATCTCCATGAGCAGTGAGCTGTTAGCTGTCAGCAGCTCCTGGCTGCAGTGGAGGCACAGACAGCATCACTGGATCACTGTGATACTGAAGAGAAGCTCCAAACTCAGGCAATTTCTGCAGCTACAAGTAGCGTCTTTGTTTATCCTCGGAGAGTGTCACACTGAGTTGAAAAATAGAGCTGCGTATGCAACAGAACTGTTCGCCTACAGGGAGTCAGGAAGCAAACCCTGACTGGGTCAGGGGTGGTGGTCTGGGTCGAGAGGCTGCATGAATGGAGAGTTTATCCAACTTGTGCATCAAAGCAACACAGTTTCTCCCTTGAAGTTAGTTTGCATGTGGGAGGATGTGTCTGTCTCCAGGAGACGGAGAGAGAAAAGATTTCCATCAGAGAACAAAGCGTCTCCTGCCAAGTTTAACAGCCTCTGCAGGAACGGAAGGAAATCCGTTAGCCAGCAAACACACAGGAGGCCGGGAAGGGATTCGACACTCCATAATGCTCTGAATATTTTCATGTCAGAGGAGCCAAAACTGCTTTTCAAATGAACTTTTACCACTGCAGTGATGTTCTTCTGCTGCTGTCGGTATGTCAGAAAGTGATTGGACGCTGGCTGATGGTGAAACTGTGACCTCTTTGTCTGAGAACAAGGCCGAATGAAATGTCTTTGTCCACAGACTGTGGTCCAGAGTCTGCAGCTGCCTGCAGGCTGACATCACCATTAGTCACTCCTTGTTTAAACATTTATGCTTCATGATCATCTTTTGCTTAAAGACAACTTTGTTGGAGTAGCAAAACTGAAAGTTGTCTCACAGCTGGTCCTGATTGGCTCCCGTCCCTGAAGAATTACTGAAATCCGTCCAACCAAACCAGTTCACAGCTTCGTTCACTGTAAATCCCATTGGATGCTCTCACTTCCTGTTTGTCAGTTTGGACCCATGAGCAGCAGCTAATATGGATGGCAGCTCATGAGTTGTACGTATATAAAGTTTCACAGCTAGGACTACAGACGCATGGTGCTGGCAGGATGCAATAAATAGTAGAACTGCACAAACCAGAGCAGCTTCTGTCATGAGGCCCGGGTTAGCACCAGGATCATTAGCTTCTAAAACAGCACAAATGAGTGTTTTCTGATCTGACACCTCTGTGGTTCAGGTTTGGTTAGACACAGACTTAGTTAGGGAATGATCATGGCTTAAACAGCACACGAAATATCCATCCGTCCATCCTGACCTTCCCCCTCCACATGATTCTGTTCCTGACGGACGGGACTCCATGTCAGGTCAGTGTGCTCAAAGACTCACCAGGACTCCTTTAAACATTCACTTTAAACTCTGGAAACTCGTAAAGCCGACACACTGACCTGAAGTCAGACTCCACTGTCACAACAGAAGCGTGAATGACATTGAACGCAACGCTGTTGGCTCTGGTTTACCTCGTTTCAATCACAGCAGCCATCAGTTAATAGACTTCCAACCAAAACTCCTAACAGAACATTATTTCTGCCCGGAGAACCCTGCGAGGTACAGAACCTCCGACAAGTTCTCACTCTGTTGGATTCAGGTTTGTTTGACACGCATGCAAAGATTTATTAGAGCATTAATTAATCAACTAAACTGCACGGGAGCAGAGGTTTCACTCAGCGGTCAGACTTTGGGACTCTGGAACATTTAGCTCACAGATTTTTTTATTTAACTTTTATTTAACCGAATGAAAATGAATCCTCTCGGCTGCAGAAGGCGTCCTGATGGAGAATTAGGGGACAAAAATCTAAACTATAGTGTCAGTATGTGTCTTGGGTCCTGTGTTCAGTGTTCACTGCACAGAAAGTGAAGTCGTTCAGACGAGAAGCGAATGTTTGGACAAAAGGCGTCCGAGCAGCTTCAGACAGCAGCTGGATGCAGATACAGTCGTATCTCTGTGCAGCAGCTGACGCTCCCGTCTGTCACACCCTGGAACTGATACACGACAACACAAACACATCCATCCCAACCAAACCCCTGCAGAGAAAAGGCTGCTTTTACTGTGTCATCACAGTCTGTGGGTTTCTGCTGCGTTAATGTACGGTTCAACAGGGTTATCATTTTATTTAGCTGGAGATCTTTCCGTCACTTTCAACAAATACAACTTTTTGCGTTTTCATAGAACAAAGTAAAAACTACCTACAAAAACTACTGCTGTGTATTAGAGGAAGTCCAGGTTCATTTTGCTTCATTTCTGCTGACGTCAATATAACAAAGTATAAACTGTCAGGAGCCCAAAATACCAGAACAGTGACAGGCAGAAAGATGTAGGAATCTTTAATGATAATCTCTCAGAACAGTTCATTGTTGTAAAAATAAAGTTTCACTTTCTATACACACGAATACAGCAGAAAAATGTAATAAAACTATAATCAGCCTATTTACATGTAAAGTGATTTTATCCAAACGTCTATGTGTGCCTGTAAATCACTGAATTATCAATAAGTCAAAGTTTTAAAAGATCAGCCCTTTCAGCTGGTTTCCTCGGCTCGTCTCTACAAGGCAAATAAATAAAGTTCTGTTACTGTAAATAAAACATGTTCAGAGTGTCCAGAGATGAATCAGCACACGGCTGCATGAGATAAACGCTGCAGACAAATATACAACAAAGTAAAGAAGTATTGAAACACACGGATGACCTCAGTAAAGTGTTGGCTGAGTGAGAAGAGCTGGAGCGGGGTCAAAGGTCAGATCGCCTGCAGGCCGGCGGCGTCTCCGCACGGAACAAGTACTCACAGGTACTAATACCACAGTGTACAAATACTCTTACACAAGTACAAGTCCTGCATTCAAAATCCCACTGAAGAAAAAGTAAAAGTTCTTGTTAAGCAGAAAAAATATATATATTTACTGGCTTCTAATTCCTGAAAAAAAAAATTCACTATCATGGAACTAATAAGCTGCTTGTAGGAAACAGGAAGCACAACATGAGACATGGTTAGCATGTTTGCTAACGGTCGCTAGGTGTTGTACATGTTTATACAACATAAACCAGAATATCAAATACATTTTTCAACACAATCAGGACATTAATGCTGGACTAATGAACCAGGACTAAGTCAACAGATAACTTCATGTAATTCAGATAGTTAGCAGACCAGACCAGACCAGTAACTGTTCAGGCCTGGAGCTGATGAAGCTGTTTTAAAATCATATTGATTAGCTCATTGATCAGCCCGCCTTTGTTCCTGACAGCAAAGTGTTACAGCAGCACAAGTAAATCTGAAGTAAATGATTATAAAATGAACTTATTTTAAATGTTTTCAATGCATTTTTTATTGCAGCAGGGAAATAAAACCTCTCTATTAATATTAATAGTGTTTTACAGCTTCAGAACATTTCTCACTGGATTTCAGGGCGTTTGAGAACGATTAAAGAAAGTAAAATATGGATGAGTTTCAAGTTTCAGATGATGACAATCAGCAGGTCAGAGTTCATCATGATGGAAGCTGAACACGTCTGAGAGCTGTACGAAGAAGCAGGCTGATTGTCGGAGGAGGAGGAGGAGGAGCTGGTACTTGGCCAGACAGGAGGTCTTTGTGCTCCGCTGGACAAAGAGCTGTTCTCAGTCGTCTGCGTCGGGTCACAGTGGAACACGTCGGATCCTGAACCAGCCGGACTCCTTCTCGACTCCTTCTCCTGGTTTTACTTCAGGTTGATTCGGTTCTCGTGTGCCGGAGACGACATGACGCGCTGCCTCGGACTCTTCCTGCTGGCTTGTTTTGGGATGCTTCATTTGGGTGAGTGGACCAGGACAGACCCCATACTGACGCACTTAACGATTAACCTCTAATGACTCCCCCCCGATGTTTGAGTCTTTATTAAACCATTTCTTTACCAAAAGTGTCGAAGCCAGAGGACTGCAGCCGCACTGAAACGGTTCAGTAAGCTCCACTGTGACAAAAGGAAACGTGTTCATGAGGAAGTTTGGATGAGACGCTGAGATGTGGACACAGTTTTACTGTTGCGTTATCCAGCAGGGCTGCTCCGCTTTTCTCAGATACACCCTGAAGAGCTGTGACGCAGATCTGTCTGACAGCTCCAGCTGTAACTGTAACATGCTAAAACACATGAATACATGTAGAGTAGGCGAGGCTACTGAAACCATCACCAGAAATATTCATGTTTATATTATCATTTACTATTTAATGCAAAATGTGATTTTTACGTAGTTTAACCTCCAAATCACATAAATTCATGTCATGAAATGAGATCTGCTAAGCTAGCCACCTTTATGCTAAGCTAGCAACCTTTAT
>LKNJ01005024.1:14791-41175 GCA_002120245.1 Maccullochella peelii | reverse complement strand
CCCCTCCTTCCCTCCCCTCCCCCTCCTCCTCCTCCTCTCTCATCTTCCCTCCCCTCGTCTCCCCCTCCTCCTGTTGACAGGAATGTAAATGGACGAGTGTGAGGCTGTGATGCTGATGGATGGTGGCAGGTATGTGGCGTCTCTGTCTCTCTACACTGCTTTGATTGCTCACAGTGACTGGTCCTCTACCACAGTGTCACTGAGTGTGTGTGTGGACAGACACACTGCAGGAAGCTGTCTGTGGCTGCTTGCAGCAGGCAGTCAGTGTTAAAGGCTTCAGCGTGGCCGCAGGGGTCTCAAACTTTACTTGTGCTTTGTGGAGCCCTCGTATGATTTTTTCCAAACCTCTCGAGTGTCTTGGGAAAATTCCCTGAACAAAAAAAACCCATGCATTTTTTAAAATCTGATAATAGTTAACGGTGACAAATGCACCACATTGTGACACATTTTATACTCGAGTCAGACTATAACATGGCAGCATATGTAATTTTGTCATCAATAAAGTGCTTTGAGAATCTTAATTTCACTGCAGACTGTGAGGACTGCCGGGCGCATTTTCAAAAAGTCAAGTTGGAACAAATTCGGAGTAACACGTATTTCGTTTATTTTAAACCCCTTTTTTAATCTGATATATGTGGTGTTGTCAGGTCACATGACCTCCTCATAAATGTGGACGTGCGTTCCCAACTTTGAGAAATGTATAGAGGCCTGCGTGAACCAATCAGGACCCAGACTTTTGACTTACTGTAGCCAGAAGTTAAGCGTCAAAACAGGAAATGGAACAAACGAAAAAATCTATACAAAAACACACACACAAAATATACAAAAACATTCAAAAGAGAGGAAACTTTTCTCACTGGACCACCCTGTATAAATAAAGGTTGAATGAATGAAAACATTCTGCAAGAAAACAAGAGAAGTTTAATCAGATGAGATATTGATTACTTTGAAAATGAGTCATGACAGTAACATTACCTGTTGCCTGTGGAAGGCGTTTGGCGATGTTTCCTAACCCCAATAAAAGTGTTTGAGGCAAACAAAACAAGCATATTTCATGAAAAGAAACTCGGCTTCAAAGAGGTAACTTAGTTTAAATTGTGATAATATGTGAATGGGATGTAATTTAATGCATTAGACTGTAAATTTAAATTGACTGCACTGATACCACCCCTGTTAATTTCCAGGAGCATCCACTGTGTGTTTCCTTTGTACGCCTGTTTGATAAATGTTTCTGGCTGTGGGTCAGGAACACTGTGCAACGCCTGCTTTCTGCCAGGAGTGCATTATGTATTCTGGTTTATTGCTGTCTGTGTGTGTGTGTGTGTGTGTGTGTGTGTGTGTGGACCTCTGTGCATGTGCGCAGGGCGGAAAAAGCGTATTTTTCTGAGCTCACTGCATTCATATTAAAGAGGGCCAAGGAACCTTTAATTAGACTCAAACCTGGACTATCTCATCCATTTTGTAATTCAGTATCACTCTTAATTATCTGTGGCATTATCATTCCAATAAAGCTGTGTTCGTGTGTGTGTGTGTGTGTGTGTGTGAGCGTGAGCGTCAGTAAGCAGTCTAAAGGGTAGATAAACACACGCTTCCTGCACAGGACTAGAATTATTCATGAGCTGTATTGCCAACCACACAACACACAAATAATTGAAATAACACTGTTAAAATACTCACGCATGCTCACACACATTAACACGGGTTAGATGCACTTACACACACACACACAAGGAGGTATGTGTAACAGTAGTAATAGCGAGTGGAGATGGTTAATGGTCAGGTCTCAGTTTGTGGCCACAGTAGCTGCAGTATAATACAATACTATCTAATAAATTACATTATGTACTTCTGTCTATCAGTGTTCTATTAATAGAAATACCTGATAACTCACGTATCTAAAAGCAAAATATACATGTATTTATATTTGTGTCTATGTAGACATCGGAGTCTTGCCTATTTGGTCACGGTTAGGGGGTTGCAGCATGCTGCTTGATCCAACCAAACAATCTTCCTCAGCTACCTCACCTTTGCATGCAACAAAGCACACACATTAGTTGCTAGCACTAAGCTAGCTCAAAACTAGCATGTTGCAGCACTGGCCCAAAACACAACCCAAACAACCTTCCTTAGCTACCTTACTCAGCTAGCAAGCAACAAACTTCTGTCTATAACACAGCCACAAAAACTAAATGTCTAAATATACAAGAAACACCCTCCGCTAACAGTCGGATTTGAAGGATTACTTGTGAAGAAACAGGCTCCAATTTCTTAATAAGTGGCGAGTTACACTTTTGAATGTCCCACATTGCTTTCTTTCACACCTGCAGCTATGAGCAAAAAGAGGCTAAAGGCTACATAGAGCTGCTGGAACAACACATTTCATACACATACACACTCTTGATTAGTGGAGAATGTCTCTAAATGTATTAGCGTGTGTCAAAGTTGACTTCCAGCGTTCCCTTTGACTGTAAGCATTGTGAAGAAGCCCAGCTGTACCAGTCTGCAGTCCATTGAGCTCGAGGAAAGACAGATCCCCCCCCCCCATTCCCAGTGGACTGGTGCATCTCCAGCATGTGGTGCAGCGTGAACAACGGAGTCAATATCAAGCTGCAGAGGTCACATCACTCCACTCCGTGCTGTGTTAGTCACAGACGAGAGGACGCGGCAGTGATGATGTGCTGTAACGTGAGTGCTGACATGAAACTGCTGAATAATAAACAAGTGCTTTCATTTATCGCTACGTGTGTTTGCATACATTTCGCAGTCCATGCATGCGTGTGTGTGTGTGTGTGTGTCTGTGTGTGTGTGTGTGTCGGCCTGCTTGTGAACTGTATGCATTAAGAGTAGAGTTGAAGTTGATGCAGAGGGAGCAAAGAGTCACGGGGAGCTCAGCACTATCCTCCATCCATCTCCAATCCCCCTCCGCCTGTCTCTCTGTGAGCTTCAGGCAGAAAAGCATTGTTTGTTTTGACAGGCACTGAAATCCATTTCCAGTATCTGTCATATGCTGGATGAATCCATTTGAACTCTCTATCTACTGTGTTTCTGCCCCACGGATTTGTTGGAGGATCTGTATGTGACAAGAAGCCTGAACACCACACGTGTGCGAGACACATTTTCAGACAAACCGGCTGCACTCTCGTTCCGTCCCCGCACGAGGAAGTAACCGAGCAGAAAGGTGTTCACAGAGCAGCCGTCAGCGGGGTCTGTTGGAAGTTATTATCCATCTTTATTCTGTCATTATTCAAACATGAGGCTGCGCCTGTCCTGAGGGACGAGGCAGCAAATGAGGGTTTGTTAGCAGAACAAACTAACAGGAAGGAGCAGAGAGAGAGAGGGCGGCCGAGCGAGCAAGAGAGAGACATAAAGTCAGCTGTCCCTGGATAATAATGGACTACTTGACTCCTCGTTTCCTCTACTCTCGGCTTCTCTGCTCCTCGCTTTGATGCTCTCCTCTTTTCTTGCTTCTTTTTTTCCTCTCCTCTTCCCTCTCTTCTGTTTCCTCTCCTCTTGTTTCCTTTCCTTATTTTCTTTCCTCGTCTCCTTTACTTTCTTATCTATTCTCCTCTACTTGTTTCCTATCCGTGTCTCCTCTCTTCTCTGTTTTCTCTCCATGTTTCCTTTCCTTCTTGTTTCCTCTCTTCTCCTCTTGTTTCCTTTCACTGTGTCCTTTCTTCTCCTTGTTTCCTGTCATTCTTTCTTCTCCTCCTTGTTTCCTTTCCTCTGCATGTTTCCTTTCCTGCCCTTGTTTTCTCTTCTTGTTTCCTCTCCTTCACTTGTTTTCTTTCCTCTACTTGCTTGGCTTTCTTTCACTTGTTTCCTTTTTACTTTCCTCTTCTTGTTTCTCTTCCTTCTTTCATCTCCTAACCATGTTTCCTCTCCTTGTCCTGTTTTCTTGTCTCCTCTCCTCTTTGAGTCACCTTCCTACAGAGTTCTTTCACAGCCTATAGGAATCCTCCCCACAGAAACGCTGAAAATGATCCCTCAAACTTTGGGTTCAGTTTAAGGCCAGAGGAGTCAAGCGATACCCCTATTTCCCTGCACACACACACACACACACACACACACACACACACGCATGGACACACACATTACCAATTGAAACTCATATGCATTCATGGCGGGCGACTGTGAGAAAATGGCAGTCAGGGATGAACAAATGTCTTAACTTGTGAGTAGAGAGCGATGGGAGCAGAGTCACACAGGCGCTACGAGCTTTGAGGAGACGCTCGACAAACAAGCTCCTCATCTCCACTCGAACACGACGCGCTGTTCACTGAGCAGCGGATTCACAAAGTGGGTCTGGGAACGTAAAAGTGAGCTGACGCATTCACACATTCCTCCACTTACAAACATCACTTTGCTACAGAGTCAAGTCAAGAGCAAATCCAGTCCAGTCAGTTTGGCTTGTGTAGTTCTGAGAACTCACAGATGTTTAGCCGGGCTAGCGTAGCAGCATAGCTGTAGGGATGGCCACATCTGTCTGTCTGTCTGTCTGTCCACCACTTTGGTCCAGACTGAAATATCTCAACTATTGGGTGGATTAAGATTACATTTTGCATTCATGTTCATTCACGTTCCCCAGAGGATGAATTCTTCTGACTTTGGTGATCCTCTGACTCTTCATCTAGCGCCATCATGAGGTCAACATGTTAATGTGTCCAGTACTTTGGTTTACGACCAAATACCTGCAGAACTGATGACATTCCCATCAGCCTCAGCTGCGCTCTGTGTTTATTGCACGGAAATGACGATCGCAACATTTGACCTCTTCTTCTTCTTCTTTATAATGGCGAAGTGCAACCGGGCGGAGCATTATCGCCAACATTTTACCGCGATTGCCGCACACCGAAATGTCTGCCGGCTCGTGTGCTCACTTGACTTGAATTCAATTTGATTAAAAATGAACGTGCTTTTACTTTTAGCCATAACAATGGCAACCGCAGCCGCCATTTTCATACGTTGGTGGTCCCTCCCTTTCCGCTACGTAGCCAAGATGGTGACCAGTGAGGGTGAGTAGTGTGCAGCGTTCCACACTCAACTTTCTGACCGTTATGAGTACACCATCCGTGTACCAATAGTGCACTGCATTTTGCCATACTTGTCAGTGTGAACGCACTGATGCACTCAAGTGTAAGTACAGAAGTTTGAGACACAGCATTAGTCTGGTTCACTGTTACCTCCGTTAAGAGGGATGTGATAATAGTTTTGTTATTCCGCAGGTTATGTAACAGATTACAATAACATTTGGAGGAAAGTTCGGCCATGGGCTGAAAAACACAGTAAATATTTCTGGAGGGTTTCTTAACATTGCAACACAGATGTTTTAGGTTTTTTTCTTTTTTTTTCTGAACAATTACATTACTAAAAAAGGTCCCACACTGTCTATGACTGCAGTATGTTGATGCAGATCTGGATACACACAGATGAAACATTTCTAAGCACTTGTTTTTAAAGGGTCAATTCACCTCAACTACAGAACACGCTGTCAACAGTTTTCATAAGGACCATTTCTGCAGTAGAAAGTAGTTCCACTTCAAACTGCATTATTCAGAACAACAAGGACACTGACCCGTCCACCTCCATTGCACTGGAGTGACAGCAGAGATCTGAACTGCATGACGAGATTTCAATGTGTTTTGTGATTTGACTGATTGTGCAGCCTTGGCAGACCTACAAGATCTCCGAGTGCTTCTAGTTTTACTTATGCTTTACACACAAACACACACTGTTACAATTAGTGGATGTAAGGTGGTATAGGTTAGGGTGAGGGGTATAAGACTGAGACCCAAATGCAGACATTTTCAAAGGTGTAAGCGGTAACAAGGTTTATTGGCTTGACTACAGGAGATGGCTGGTGAGCAGGTACACAAAAACAGGTAAGTCCAAGACAAGGGGGGGGATCCAACAAAAATATGGGGAAGTCCGGGAGAGCAGTGAGCAAAAACCTACTTCAGTTGAGGAAGGAGTGAGTCCAGAGTAAAAACATGACAAACTAACCAGGCACAGAACACAGATGAAGGACTCAAGAAACCACAGAGCGTAGAACATGGAACAGGACAACAGGGAACAGCACACAATCCAACATGGGAACAGTGACAAGCTATACCAAGACGACAGGATGTCAGACAATGACCCAAGAAAGCACAGGAGGAAAGGACAGGCTTAAATAGAGAAGGAGTAACGAGAAACAGAAACAGGTGAGTAATGGGGAACAGGTGAACATAATCAAGGGCAGAAACAAGAGGACAGGAACACACAGGAACATGGGCAAAGACTTTCAAAATAAGACTAGATCTTAAACCATCATCAGACCAAGACAAAACCACGATTAACTCAAAAGCCAAGACCAGAGTACAAGAACCTAAAATGAACCTTAAACAAGACTTTCAGTAATCCCAAAACATAACCAAAACTAGGTCCAAACCCTAGATCCTGACACTCACACACACACACACACACGCACACAGCCTCACTTTCCTGACCTGACAGGTCTGGACCAATATGTACATCTTGGGATCCATCTGATAACATTTCCTACCTTTGTAATGTTTAATAGACACTTTCTTGGTTGCGGTGCACAATAAAAATATCTCAAGGTCTCAGTGCAATAAATGTGTTTGTATTGCTTTTATTGGGCCTATAGACAGCAACAGTAACACCACAGAAGAAGACGTGATTTGTTTGCTGCCACTTGTTCACAAACAGAAGGCGGATGAAAAATAACAGCATTTGGGTCCAAACTGATCAGTTTAGCTCTCACTGATTCTTATCCATGGTTTACCAGATGTCTCCTCTCTCTAACTGCATAATGGCCAACTGAACCAAATCAATTAGAAAACATTTAACAAATACTGTCACTGAGTGACTCTTAACCAACCAGCCGAGTCTCATAAAGAGGCAAACTACTTTCTTTTCCCACCCGTTCCTAAATGGGATTTAGGATATGCTGATGTAAACCCCATTTTATTTCAGCCTATGTGCCGAACCTGCACCAGACCCTGTTTGATAATTGACCAAGATTTTCTTCATCTGTCCTCCAAACAAACAAGTCCTCCACAGCAAAGCATGTTGCTTTTAATTTCCCTCCAGGACCAAAGTGTTGTAAGGTGTGGTGCAAAGAAAACAAAACATTGCGCTGGCACGGAGGTGTGCAGGAAAAATAGACAGACTTTTATTTTCAGTCTCTGAAGAAAAATAAAAAAACATGAAACAAAGAAAAACATGGAGAAAACTTTGTACACAGCTCAAGACAGTTCTGGTGCTGCCCTTCACAAAACAAATCCAACCAGTCTCCTCTTCCTCTTCTTCCTCTTTATCTTCTTCTTTATTTGTATTACAAATATTTGTATTTCTTTATTTTACTGCATGTCTTTGTAATGCATTTTTAAGAAGTAAACTTAATTCTAACGCTGAGTACAATAACTTGTCTTTGTCAATTCATTTAGAACTTTACCTTAAATAAAGAAAACAAAGGAAACGGTGTGTAAGAGAATACCACAACTTATTTATTGTTTGATTTTGTGGAGTCTTGTAGTCACTGTGAGGTTACCAGGAAGTGACTGCATAACCCCCCCCCCCCCCGTAAAAATTTTTCCCTTTGGTTTTTGTACGGATTAAACAAACGAGATATTACGTGTTAATCAGTGAGCTTTGGAGGAGCTGGTAGGTGGATTTTGTTAATTTTGACGGAGCCGTGCTAGCTGTTTCCCCCTGTTTCCAGTCTTTATGCTAAGCTAAGCTAACTAGCTGCAGGCTGTAGCTTCATATTTACCCTACAGACATGAACATCTGACTCTCAGCAAGAAAGCGAAGAGAAAGTAAGGTCCTCCCTAGGGTTATCAATATTTTCTCTGGACCCTCTCCCTCAATATCTCTAAATAAAAACACTATTGGATTGGTACAACTCACTTTGCCATTAATTAATAAAAGTGCAGAAAAAGAATTTGATTTCTAATTTAAACCTTAATGGGATAATCATTTTCACGTACAGTAGCACTTAAATTGAACAATATGAGTGGAGGAAAAAATGTCTATTAGCTTCTAATTGATTTTAATAAGAAAAATAACCCCTGAAACAGTGACACGATTGTTGCCATGACATTAAACATTAGATTAAAATAAATTGCAACTCTGACCCTCTGCCCCAGATATGTTTCATACTGTACCTGAGGTAGAAAGGTGTCATTTAAGTGCAGTACATTTACCATTTTGTCACGTAAACACATGTTGGTATTGGCTTTTTGCTGAAATGGCTGATGGTGTCGTTTTTCTTGGGACGACAGTCTCTTTTCACATGTATGCACACACACACACACACACACTCGCCACCTGTTCAGTGTGTGTCTTGTGAACTCGGCCATTTTAAAGTGGATTTATTCGGCTCTTTCAAAAAGTTATTGAGGAGGTTGTCTGAGAGTCTGATGTGAATTGTGATCTGAATGATCATCATTTTACTGTCACTCTCACTTTCTCTCTCTCTCTCACACACACACACACACACACAGTCACATACTGTAGACACACTCCCATGTGATGGTGAGTCACGCCCCAACACTGTTTTCTTGCCGTCTTTCCTGCTTCTGCTGTTCCCTTCATCCACTGACTCATATATCATCTAAGTGCTTTGTTCTGCGGCTCGTGCACCTGTCAGCAGAGTTGGAGTTAAGTGGGCTTTAGAAATCACTTAGCATCGATCTCATGCCCACACTGTGTGACGGTCATTGTACATACGTGTGTCTGAATACACGTAGATGTGAGGGAATGAAAGACCAGCTCGAGTAGAAAGAGCTTGTTTAGATGATTAAATCACTTCTGTACAGTCTGTTCTAATCCAGCCAGACTCACGCGCTGGTGTTACAGATGTACTGAATGTTTTGATACTGACTGTTGCCCACTTCACATCCCTGCATCCCCGCAGGATATGAAATATGAGTTCAGTCCATGTTTGATCATTAATATCACCGGCCATGGCTACACAAGGCACGAGAATAATAACACGACAGCACCAAACTAATGGGAGCAAGGGAAGGAGAGGAAGCTGTTGTGTTTGGGACCTCCTTGTGGGGTCTCGTGTCTAAATGAATCTTCTGGAGCTGGTGGTAAAAGCAGGTTTATTCCACATTCATGACAAAGGACAACAGAGTCGAATGGTCACGTCATCTGGAGCATTCATGAGTGTGTCTCACAGGCAAACTGTTCCTTTTACTTTCATATTTACTTCACTCTGTACATCTCATTCATGTTGGGATCATAGAGCTTTGGTTCGAATGTCTTGTGAATAAAAAACAAGACAAAGAGTCTACAGCCACGCTAGCAGCTCTGTGAGGTAAATGCTACGTCAATGCTAACCCACCGCTGTTTATAATGTTTACCATGTTCTCCATCCATTAGCTTAGTGTGTCAGCATGCTAACGTTAGCTAACCTAACCATGCAGGTCAGGTCTTCTGGTGTTTTTACCGACCGACCCTGGTTTACATGTAGCAGAGAAACCAAAGACAGATTGGAATCAGATTTGTGATCGCAGATATGTGGCTAAGTGTAAAGGAAAGTCTGGATTTTATCCAAATAGGAGACGCTTGAAATAAGTGGAAATGGGGCCTTTGACAAAGGGCCAGAAGATCTGGTAATAATGCACCTGCCTTATTTTGATACTTTGTGGTACAGATTCCTAAACAAATTAATCTTGGAGCTTCTGGGATCAGGGGGCTCTTCCCAGTTGGTGCTGATCACACCAACAGCAAACACCAGTCTTATTGTGACAGAAGTGTTCAAAGCGCTGATCCGATCAGCTCCCATCTGCATTCTGATAGAAGCTCCCGGTGCACAGTCCGTCTGACAACTCACTCAGCTCAGTGTAAAGCCTGTGGTTACTGAAAACCACCCCCACACCCTCTGGTCTGGCTCCCTAAAGTGTTTGTTTTCAGCTGTCTCTTTCAAGGTGACCAACCTGTGAATAAAACATAAATAGCTCGCTGTCAAAACCCAACAACGGCGCTCTGAGAGCTAAAAGGCAGCCATTTACTTGTGTGTGTGTGTGTGTGTGTGCAGGACAGAAATGCAATCGTTTCAATTAAATCCATATATGTGTTTCTTTAGATATTCTGCAAGTATGCGACTGCATTTGTGTATAAATGTCTTGCTGGATGAGAGCAGAGAGCAGTTTCCAGGCAGCGAAGGCATTGATGTGATAGCACAGTTGTTTTTACATGTGTGTCCGCTGGTCTCAGGGCCGGAGTCTTGTGATTGATGCTGGCAGGTATTGCTGCCCTCACACGCACACTGACATCTCATTCCCATCCGAGTCACTCAAAGCCGAGGCTCGCCGGGCTCCGGGAACCCGGGGATCACAGGCTGAATGCTAAAGAAGATGGCCGCCATTCCCCGCCCCACTCTCTGATAAGATCACAGGCTGATGTGACACAGAGGGATCAGAGATGACACGCGCTCACCTCGGCTGGTCTCCGTTCGGTCGCTGTGGCCAGCGGAGAGCAGAGATAAAGAGAATACAGAGGAGGGACACGGAGAGGTGACAGATGATGGAGTCAGCAGGCAAATGAGAGTTAAAGTAGGAAGCGATGGGGTGAGCGATGAAGAAGAAGCTAAAGAAAAGAAAAAGAGAGATCACACGGTACAGAATAAAGGGTAACAAAATGTGTAACTTCTTAGTGAGAACTTGTTCTCACACATACTGACTCCTTCACACAGTTCGTGAAGGAACAAGGGAACATCTGCTTCTGTGCTGTTGGCGTCGGACAGTACCATTTCCCTTTATTCTCTTTCCTGCTTTTTTCCCATCTTTTAGACCCTTTACACTGTTTCTCTCTTCTACACTCGCAGCACGCCTGGACAAACCGTTTGATGGATGGACCTGATGGTCTATCTAAAGCAGTGCTAAGAAGGCCAAAAGCCATGTAATTGCAGTCCAATTAATAGCGACAGAATGACTAATGCCGACCTCCTCCCATTTCCTCCTTCCTCTCCTCCCCCTCCATCACACTCTCACGCACCTTTTGATATTTCTCATCTGTTGCTCAGCAGCCCGTTCCCTACCTCCGCCTGCCTTCCTCAGCGTCCTCTTCCTCTCCCCACTCTTTCCTGTGTGGATGTGTCTCCTTTGACCTCATCTTCTACTTCACACTGATGAGAGGCACAAGGGGCAAAGCTGCCAAATTAGCAGTGTATGTGTCTTTTTGTGTGTTTCTGTGTGCGTGTATTCGCTGCCTCCACTCTAGGCTTGCTGATTTTGCTGTTTTCTCCTATAATATGCAGATTCCAGTCATATGCTAGTGTTTAGAATGTGTTTCTCTCTAATAACTGCACAGCGGACAGGTCAGAGAGTGGGAGTACTTGTTGATAATAAAAAGGGAATACTAAAAACAGTTTGGGATTAGCACAGCAAGGCCTTCACCTGCCGCCTGATTGGCAACCCACCTGACCGTTAAAGGTTTGCTCAAACAAGTCGTCCGAGCACTTCAGAAGGCCAAAGTGTTTATAGCTGTTCTAAATGGCGAGACGTGGTAAACGTTCAAATGGGGATAACGGTAACAGTCTCTCATTGAAGGCATTCATGGTGTTTGCACTCGTTTGTACACACGAAAACTGACGAAACGTAATTGAAGAACAGAATAAGAGAGAGAAAAACTAATTTCTCGCTTAATTTCTCAGCTGCGCTCACCTGGCCAGTCACTGCGTAAAGCGGGCATACTTGTTGGTTATCGAGTTCGGAAAGTTATGAAACTTGTTGGGGGGTTCTGAAGCTATTCAACCATCCGACAAGCAGTTACTAATGAAGATGAATGAATTAATCTCTCTCGATCTGACCCATTGCTTGGGACCAGTTTGGCTTTGATCACTCAATCAAATCAATCAAAATGTATTTATATAGAACCTTCCAAACAATTCAAATGCAATTCAAAGTGCTTTACAAGCGATTGACAAAACGTACAATATTTGAAATTTAATAATAAAATGATAAAACTCTACATTAAAGCCAGACTAAATACGGTTTTTAGTTGATGTTGATGACCCTTCCAGGAGGTTTTGCCTGGAAAAACGCAGTTGCAGGCTCATAGGGGTTTGCATCCTCCTATGACGCTGGGGAGTATGTCCTCCATGTTATGATAGCAACTCTCGGAGTCTGGCGAAGCTCTTTTTTTAAATTGTTGATCTACGTTCAAACCCTCACCTAGAGGCATCATAAGGCAACGTAAAAAACGTAAAAACATGTAACATAGACAAAATAATCAATTACATATCCCATCGGGTCTGGGAATACCTCTAAATTCCCACAGCAGAGTTGGAGGATGTGGTTTGGGAGGACGTCTGGACCCAGTTAAGCAGCCAGAAATGCACTGATGGATGGATGGCCTCGAAATGTGTGTGCATGTTTGTGTGCACATCAATTGGAAAACCCCATCCTACAATATGAGTGTTAATCTTAAGCTCGGTCCATCTTCCAGAGGCTCGTTTCACAAAAGTGATTTGTGAGCACCGATTGCAAATTTTGCCAGCATCACGTTTCACAAATGAATTTCACTCATAACTTGGGGATAACTTTGCGAGTCCTACAGGGTTTTCACATGCTCATGCATCGGCCACAAGTATGTACGTTTGTTTTAATTAGTGAAACCAATCAAAATTAACAGGACGGGAAATTATGTCATGTTGCAAATCACAGCTTGCAGGTTGCCAAGTGCTCCAGTGGAGCTGCTTCCTTAAGGCCCTTAGCCCCCAAGGCAGGGGCTGCTCTTTCACTTTGCCCACTTAGATTCATCCTGCTGATCTGGGAGAATAAATCTGCCCTCTTCTCTAACATTTACCGCTGCCCACTTTTGTTTTCATGGTGGTGTCCAAAGCCTTACTGTAGATATGGCCAGTATGTACAGTAACTTCCTGTTAGTAGCCAGGAACCTGAACTTGATCATACCAGACTGTTGAGGCAGCTACATGAAATGCTTCATTGCTTGTTGTCTTTATCTTGACTCTGCAGGAGTCTGTCGGTGTTTGGTCTCACAGTTGGATCACTACTTTGGCTGACTTTTACTTCCATATCCAGGCGTATCCAAAATAGCCCCTTCCACTTAGCTACTGTATGGGAAATAAATATGATCATAGAGAGTCGTACTCTGTTCGCCAGCAGTGTGTCTGTTTGTATTATGCTTGAAACTACTAAAAGATCACTCTGCTAAGTTCTTGTGTTGGGTAAACCCTCATTTTGTCTGCACAGGTGAAATCTCATAAAAACAGGGATGAAAAGAGAGCAACCTGAGACAGAAAAGTAAATTATGAGGCTCTGATGTGGCAGTGTGTGTAGTAATATTTATTTAATGTGTGTGTGTTTTGTGTTATTTCAGCCTACAGGGAACATTAGGGGCGACAGTACGTGGGTTATAACTCGGGGGAACTAATACAGTTGAAACACCACTGATGCCATCACCTCTCACTTCACACACAAACACTACTCATTTGAAATAAACAATATTTTTTACTTAGTTTTTAAAAAGATTTGGCCTCCATTTGGTTGTGTTTGTGCCTGCATACTGCATGTGTGTGTGTTTAAGTGTGTGAGTGCTTGCATATGCATGTACTTTATCAGGGTCGCTGATCAGAGAATGCTGAAAATAAGGAGATTGATGACTGATATCTGACACTGTGTTTCCTGCCCTCTCTTCTCTCTTCACTTCCTCTTTGTCTCTTTCTTTTTCCCCCAGAAGTGCAGATTGCTGCGTTGACCCATCACTCATTAACTGTGGTCACTCACTGACTACATTTACATGGACTGCACAATCTTGACATTTATAAGAGTAAGACGATACTCTGAGTAAGATGATTGCAGCACCAAATTCTAATAAGGCACACTTTATAAAATGTTATAAAGTTGTAACTAATGGCTTTATTATATGGAGCCTGGAGTGTACCGTTTGAATAATTATATCCTATTAATACATCGATTAATTTAAAAAATGCTATTATAACTTGACGTGGAGTGGGAATTAAAGAGGCGCCATTCTCCGTGTTACAAGTCAGTGTGCCATCAAAATTATTATGAAGCTGTTATTTTGAGGTCAAATTGTTGCGTTACGTTGCTTTATTTATTATCCTAATAGCAAATTGAATATAACCACCTTCTAACAAGAGTCTGTAGCCATGCTAGCAGCTCTGTGAAGCTGCATTAAGGCACAGCAGTGCTTTGAGCTTAAAGTCTACCATGTTCACCATGTTAAGTTTAGCCTGTTAGCATGCAAACGTTAGCTAACTAGCAGTAAAGTGCAGCTGAGGCTGATGGGAATGTCATCAGTTCTGCAGGTATTTGGTCATAAACCAAAGTATTGGACACATTAACATGTTGACCTGATGATGGCGCTAAAGGAAAAGTCAGAGGATCATTAAAATCAACAGGATTCATCGTCTGGGAACCATGAATGTCTGAACAAAATTAGGTGCCAATCGATTCAGCAGATTTTGAGATATTCCACTGAAGAAGTGATCTTGGTACAGATATCCCCAGAGGATGAAGCCTACTGACTTTGGTGAACATGGTAAACATTACACCTGCTAAACATCAGCATGTTAGCATGATGTCGTTAGGATTTAGCTCAAAGCGCCACTCTGGAGCCTCACAGAGCTGCTAGCATGGCTGTAGATTCTTAGTTGATGTATTGAGGCGAGTGAAAGAGGGACGACGCTCGTTCATTTCATGTGTGGCCCTTAAGGTGGATTTATAGTTGTGTGTTAAGAGGTTACGACTGCTTTCCAGTCAGAATTTATACCTTTTGGATGAAAGGAAAAACATCTTCAAGAATCTAAAGAGTAGTGTGGTCACCTTTGACTCAGCACTTCGAGATGATTTATGCAGGGAAAGACTTTACTCTCAAGATCCGTGGCTGGACCCTGGTCGACCTGTGGAGGAAGGTGGTAAACAGTTTTCCCTTTCACAGCCTCTCTCTCTCTCTCTCTCTGGATATTATTGTGTGTCTCTCGTCCTCTGCTGCTTTATGTTCCTGCCTTTAATACTCTGCTGTGCTGCTGCAGACATGGAAGGTGAAACAAGGAGAGACTGTGTGACATTTATATCTCTGGCCATACAAGTCAACATCACCACTCCACTGCAAATGGAAAATGTGTGTGTGTGTGTGTGTCCATATGTGTGTTTGTGTGTGAGTGTATATCAGCAATAATAGAGGGTGCAGTGTTTTGTGGTGCTGGATTAGAGCCCAGTCGGAGACATGAACTGCCGTGGCAGCCAAACACACAACGCCACACCCCATCACCATGACATCATGACTACTTCAGCACCACCATCCACACCAATAAAACACCACCGCTCCAAATAAATGTGCAGGGATTTGACTTCCACAACTCTGTGTAAAGAAAATTCAAGGAAAGTTAACTTCAGTTTAGTTTCAGCATCGTTTTGGAAACTTTTACCATCTCAGGACAATTACTGTAGTGTTATTTTTTATACATTTCTATTTGAGTAACGTCACGTGAAATGGCAACACCACAGACCCAGCAGTATTTTGGGAAACGGTTGGTAGACCTACTGTGGCTGCAGAAAAAAACAGCTTTGCTCTCTGAGTCCTCATATGACGCTCCAAAACCGAAACAAGGTCGGAGCTTTTGGTGCACGTTCGGTCATCTAACACAACAGGTTTACTTCATAACGCGTGTCAGACGCTTTGAGTGCGTTTGGGCCTTTAGACCGATTGTAGAACTTGATTTTTTTTAAAACGTGTTAATCCTGTTGCTATTATTGGCAGTAATGCTGCTACCCAAACATACAGCAGCATAAAACAAGACACTGGTCACCAAACATTTCAAAGCTTCTAGGTTATTGAAATCTCTATAAACAGATGTCTGCATATGAAGGCGGAATCTGTAGGCAAGAGACCAGATTTTGGTGTTTTGGTGGTTTGGTATCCGAGTAGTATTGACCAATCATGTTGGAGCGAGCTTTGCATGCAGGTAAACAGTCCGTGTGGAGAGAAAAAGAGGCAGAACGCATTGGACAAAATGCAATCCCCGAACCCATCGGCTATCGTTTGACGACAATTTCGCTTTTTATCAATCTGGGAACCCTAGAGATTAGCTTTTTAAAATTGATCTGCATTTAAATCATTGTTAGCCGATGGGTTCCGGGTTTGAGGTTAGAGAAAGATGGTGGTCTTGGTTAAATATTGAAAAAGTCTGTGAAAAATCTTTCCCGAACCTTAACCAAAGTGCCTTTGTTGCCTAAACCGAACCACATGTGGTACTCAGGATGTGAATCCTGGTCTGTGGCGTCAAAGTCCTGAACTTTCAATGTCCACTCTGACCACGACACTACAAGCAGCGTGCAGCACTTTGTTCCAGAAAATGTTGCCGCTGAACATTATCCGTTAGTAATTACATTTACTTCAAAACACCTGAGGAGTATAGGAGAGCAAAATGTTTGTTTGTAGTGACAGTTTCTCTGCTGTGAGAAAGCTTGAATGTGGGGTTATATTCAATATTTACATTGACATTAAACAGTAATATGGCCTTATTTGCGGATAATTCAACGTTTCATATAGCATAAAATTATTTTCACTTACTTAAACTTAAGCCTTAAAAGGAGAACTTAATTTGGTTTATAACTGGGTAATTCAGATTTAAATGTGTCAAGGTGAAAAGACCTTTGAGACACCATGATCACATGATCTAACAAACCAGCAATCTAAAAAGTCCTAAAAGTCATGTGGTCTGATCCCAAGAAAACATTTAGTAGGCTTCAGAAAGTCAGTGGCGTTTCCTTTTTGATCGCTGCATAAAGAAGAAAGAAGAAAGAATTTCACAACGTCAGTACTTACAGATAACATTATGATGCAGATAGAGTCAAATGTGGACATGACAACCTTCACAACCAACAACTTAAAATCCCAAGAATAAATGTCAAGCGCCCCAGGTAGTTTAGAGGATACGCTGAGGACTGGAGGGATCTTTAGAAGCCACACGTCATGAATGCTTGATTTTTACATGCTTCTTGTTTGATGATTAATCACCATGTCAGGTCAATGAGCGGCCATTTAATCATCATCTGCTGTCCTGAGCCAGAAGCACTACTTTGTTTATAATGAGCAGCTCCTAGAATACTGAATATTTATCTGATGCATTTATGCTACTGAACTTTGAATGTCACAAACTCCAGAGAGACCTGGTCACAGAGGAGTTCCGGCTGAAGCCTCTCAGTCTCAGGAAAAGCAGAGCGAGGGCGATAATCTGCTCATCGGAGGGTTTGAGCCCCAAGGCTGCACACCATTTACCAACAAATGAATTTGTCAAGACTGGCTGATTTTATTGATTGCAGGGCTGATGAAGAGGAGGTTCACTGAATGTGAATGCTAGTCAGGGAGGGAGAGTGAATAAGAAGAGGGGCAGCGCTGTCAGAGAAAGAGACATTAGAGGCTCTGACAGCTCGGCGAAAGAGAGAGAGAGAGAGATGTGCAGAGAGAGACGGAGGGAAACAGACACGAGCAGAGCTGACAGCCCGCAATCAGTTTCAGTGTGAAGCAGAGAGCATGCTGGGAGCCGCGGTGACGTGTGGACAGTACTCTGTCAACACTAACAAAACACAAGTCTGTCAACACGCACAACACACTAATTTGTGTGTCAAAGCAAATATATCAGCTAATTACAGAGTTTAGTGACAGTGAGTTAACAGGTGCAATGCTGCTGCACTCATGTCTGTTAATAAAATTAACACAGCAGCTCAGTCAGGAAAATGCTGTCTCACTGTCTCACTGTCTGTCTCACTCACTCACTCAAGGGAGGAGCTCCTTTGTAACAAAGACAATGTTGCCAAAGCGTCAAATAATAATGAGATAAAAAAATAAAAGGTTAAAATAGGTACAAGGCTGTACTTGGTCACAATGGTGCAATTAGTGGAAAGGTCACAGAGAGCCCAGAATGGAAAGGGTTTATCCTCTGTTGTGCATGAATGTGCAGAGAAAACTTCACACCATTTAGATTTCATTTTTTTTCCTTTGTAAAAGTTGAAATTGTGGCTTGATGATGGTGATGAAAGGAAATATCAGGAGTTTATCCTCTGGGGACCATGGACACCCACACACAGTTCAGTCTGATCAAAGTAGTTCTGGAGGTATCTGACCTACCTTCACTCTATTCACTCAAGTACTGTACCTAAGTACAACTTTGAGGTACTTTACTTGAGTATTTCCATTTTCTGCTACTTTCTACTTCTACTCCACCTCAGACGGAAATATTATACTTTTTACTGCACTACATTTATTTGATGACTTGAGTTACTTTCCAGATTCAGATTAATAATAGAAAATATAATCAACAAATAAATTACAATATTATTCACAAGCTACCCAGCAGTATATAAAGTAATATACTGTATATACGACAGTATAAAGTAATTAAAATGAGGCCCACCTTTACCAGCTGCAACATTAGTGATGCTTACACATTAATGCATTAATATATAAAAATAAAATATATATTATTCTTTAATGGGCCATTCTGGATTTGGTACTTTAAGTATATTTTGATGTTAATGCTTTTGTACTTTTACTGAAGTTCAATCAGGAGCGGCTTCAGTATGAGTGAACAAATATTTATTGACATGTGCATAATAAGGTTGAGAAAGCTGAAGAGTCTGTCGGCGATTAGACCCCATCGTGACGTCATCGTACTTTAAGGGGGGTGGAGAAGCTGTTAGTAGCATAGGATACCCCCGCCAATGGAGTAACAGAGTATTTCTACTCTGTGGTGTTGCTAGAACAGGCTGTAGGAACGTGCAGAAACTCTATTTGTATTCCAGGTTCTTAATGTAGAACTGCTCTGAGTCCAAGAAAGTTTAGTTCACTATGAGGAGGAGGAACTTCAAGGTTAAGCTGATGGACACAAAGTTGGTTCAAATTTGATCCCATTTTCAGATACACAGGTCCATCTCCCGCTCACTGACTGACTGCATATCTACTTATTTCCCTCCTGTGTGTCCGTGCCAGGTGAGCTGGCGTTCTTCTGCCAGGGCGGTTCAGGCTGGAGGAGAAGTTTAAATTTGGTCGACTTTCCTGTCTCCTACCTCCAGGCAGCCTGGTGTCTGATTTGACTAGTCTATTTCTGGCTTTCGGCGTTCAAGGACACAGCCTGTGTGTGTGTGTGTGTGTGTGTGTGTGTGTGTGTGTGTGTGTGTGTGTGTGTGAAAGAGAGAGAGAGAGAGAGAGAGAGAGAGAGAGGGACACTGAAAAGAGGGAAACGGTAAAGTATTGCATGTATGTTTATACAAAATACAGAGTGCTGGACGTCATCACCTGAAATCAATCACAATTAAAGCTGCAAGCGGCGTTTTTACGGGTTCCAAGTATAGAGTTCTGCACGGGCCTAAAACCGAGACCCGAGCTGACTGAACCCAACTGGTACTGCTGAATTTGAGACGTGATCTCGACCCGAGACTGAGGCTGTATTTGTGTTACTGCTTCTTCAAAGACAAAGTTTTATGCCTGCTTTGAGAAGGCTTTCGCACACATAAAATAATAACTCATCTGACAACAGGAATAGCTTATCAAGTCGCCAGTGGCAGGTGTTAGAACGTTAGGCATGTCACCCGTTTCAACAGCCAATCAGCTCGCAGTGAAGTCAGCTGGTCAAGTCAGTTACAAACTGTCAGCTGGTTAAAATGGTAGAGTTTAGAGAGGAAACAGAGGATCATCTCATCAATTTGTTCGAGGAACAGCCGTGTCTGTGTGACACAAGCCTTCAAATGTACACAAATAAGATCATACTTTAAGACAAATTATATACAGCTACAAAAAAAGTTTGAAAAGCCGGCAGACCGGCAAGTGCACAGTAGGGCACAGATCCTACAGATTATTGTTATAACATCTTAGTTCTGATAGTAAGTTAGTTAAAATCGCCTACATATCTGCGAACATCCCTTCAGTCGCTGACATACAACATACAACAATAATCTAAACATCATTTTTAGGGGACGTCCTTCACTGGGCTGATTGTTGGTGTGACAGAGATGTAAAGGTCGCTGCGAGTGGAGATAAAGAGCGTGTCTGAATGAGCTGCTCTCTATTTTACGGCTCTTTTGGTCATTCAGGCTTCTGCTTTAATTTCCACATTCATGGTTTGAGGCTCGAGGCTGCAGCCACACTGACGTCCACACGGGACGCCTGCAGATAAAGTCGGTTAATCCGTCACCTCTGATAATAGACCCTGCGGGCAATTGTTCAGTTACATGTAGCAGGTGACATTTTCACTTCAAGTGTCTGACTCTTCCTCCCCTCCACCTTATTTACCTCAGAATACCACAGAAGGAGAAACGCCTGCATCATTAACCTGCCAGTCAGCTGGGAGTTAATTGCTGCTACTTTTAACAAAGCTGCACAGCTAAATGATCAGGTGTGTGTGTGCAGCAACACAACAGAGGACGGTCCTCTCTCCAGAGGTGGAAGCAGTTGTCACAACATAAGAGAGCTGCTGTTTTCCTCAGAGTTAAATGAGAGAGGACGAGATAACGGCAGCATCAAAAGAACATTTCCAGGCCAGCTCAAAGTTCCACACACATTCAAGCATTTCCAAGCTTTGATATTCGAGTGAAAATTGTGTGTGAACGTGAAAAATAGTTTGACTCTGAGACTCATATTAGCAGAGATCAGTGTATAAAACATTCAGGTGGCAGCTTCTCGTTTTTAGCCGGCTCTGATCGCCATTTTCACAGCAGCTCATATCAGCTGTTGCTAACTAACGTTGATTCAGTGACAAACTTGCTCTCTGCAAACAGGCCAATTTACAACACATCTTGCAAAATGTGAAGAGGCTTTGCACTGTAACGTATAGTAAATTATGAAGCTCATTGCTCTATATTTTTCAAAATTTGCAAAATCAATTAACTCCTTAAAGGATTTGTTCAAATGCTAATAAAATTGATTCACAGATAGTTCGGATACTGGAGGTGAAATGTTTTGAAAGATGTTCAAACGACCTATACGGCCGTAGTTTTGGGGAGGACAGTCTCATTTCAGGAATCAGAAATTAAACTAAATTAAACTTTTAGTTCTGAATTAGAACGTTCAGCATTTGGATAAAGTGTCTTTCTGAAAATGAGGTGAGCTAAAGTCATCTTCTGCTGTATGCATGTGTTTATTTTATTTCTGTCTGATCTCACTTTCTGGTATTTGTCTGGTTTCTGTAGCTACAGATTTTACCTGCATCTTTGGAGTTTTAGGTATTTATAATCTTAGTAATGTTCAATAGTAATAGGTTCAATAAAAGGTTTGAAGGATTCAGATTAAATAAATGCTATTAAACCCCCCAACCTGAATTTAAAAAGCCTAAAAAGACTCTGTGCTGTTTGAAGATGGATGCATTTGTCCCAAGTACATCTTGTGTTTAAAAATAGTAATCTCCTAGTTGAGTCAGTTTGTATCTTCTGCCGACTGTATGTGTAAGTAAAAGAGCTCTGATGAGTTTTTTGTTGGAAACCGTCAGCGAGAGGGATTTTGTGCATTTTTAATCAGGTGTACTTGGCATCATACTGGATAATTAACGTCTTTTCTGATCAGGTTTATGTGTTTACAGAAAACGTTGTTGTACTGTACAGGAGCTGCATTCAGTTCAGTATAAAGACGAGGTGGGATGCCGGCTGCTGACTTGGAACCGAAAGAAAAAGCGGAGCAAAGATCATGTTGACAGATTTGGGTGAAACTGAGTCACGCTAACATTCGGACAAACTTTTTGTGTGTGTTGGTGTTGCAGCTGTTGAGTTGTTTTGTTACAGTTCAGAGACTTGCTGAATCTTCCTGTGTTTAACAGATGAGGAGAAACCTTCTGAATCCAAACAGTCACTGAAACAAGAATCAGGATCAAAACATGTTTTTCTCACATTTCTCTGGGCAATGCTTAGAAACACATCCTCACTCATTATTTGCGTTTGGCCTCTGCACACCTGTTCCCACTTCCCTCATCTACCTGGCCTCCCCTGCCCACCTCCTCACCTGCATCTCATTCCCTCATAAGCCTCTCAGTTAATGTACCGGCCCAGTTCCATTTATTCCCTGCCGGTTCGTCAAAGCTGCAAATGTTGCCTTGTGCCTTTGCTTTCAAGCTACCTGACTCTGACTCTGACCCTGCACCTGTACCTGTCTGTCTATACCTTCCTTGTGGCAATAAATCATTCCCCTGTGGCCACTCTCCCACACCGCTGTGACTCTGACGTAGCATTTGTCAAATCTAAGGCCATATGTGTGCTGCTGCCTTCACACACGCGCACACACAGACACGTTTCCTTGAACTTCGATTGGCCTCCAGTTGCTCCATTTTGTTCTGGATAAACTGACTGATTTACTGACGTCCTGCTTTAACCATGAAACATTATTATTTTATGCTGATTTAAACGCTCTACTGGTTGGAGAGTGTTTAATTAAAATGGTTTAATTACATTATTCCATTATTTTTGCGCATTTACTGCAAGTATTTAGTTTGCTCTTGTTGATAAAATTGTCAGCTGAGTGACTCAAGAAACAGACGTGGTTCTGATTCTCAGTCTAAAGCCCCCTTTGGGACTGGATTTATATCTGTAGGGGACGTGGGCTGATTTAAACATTACCTGCTCTGGTCAGTGGTTTTAATCCTGTCTGGAGGACGTATGTGGGTCACCCCCACCTCAGTGATAATTACAGCCACAATTACCTCCCTGTTTCTCTGTGAGCTGGCTCCTCCTGTCATTTACCTCCCGTCCAGAGTGACGTCCTTCTTTATTTATTTTAATCAGCTCAGTGTGAAATTTGACTTTTGTGTGAAAATGGAGGAAGTCAAAAATGGTGTGGCTAATCTGATAGATGCTAACATGCTAACAGCAACATATCAGCCTGTTTGGGATCCAATATGACGACAGAAACAATTAAATCTACCAGGAGGGCACTGGTAATCACTGGATTACTGTGATACTGAAGAACTTCAAAACTGCAGGATTCTCAGGCAACTTCTGCAACCTCTTTTTCTCTGATTTCTAAGTGGATTTCTGCATGTTTCTTCTGAATGGACATCAGAGATAATGATATCCTCGGGAAGTGGAAGTCTGATTGATTCAATGATTGAGTCAATATGTGTTTCATGTCTGTGTGTTCAGATCTGACTGAGTTTTTGACTCCGATTCACCTCCTGCAGCATCATTGCATCCTCAGATAGATTTCCTTCTCAGAATTTGATCTTTTCTGTACTTAAAGAAAGCCTTTGGGTTTGTATGATAAATAATAAGCTTTTCTCTGATAACAGCATGTAAAAATCATGCAGCAGATTTCAGAAAGCAGAGTGTTTGCAAGGAAAAGGCCTGAACATTTGCTGCAGCCAGACTTGTGCTTTGAGAGTCAGATTTCCTCATGTTCTTGTTCTCCAACCTTGTCTGCTATTTAACACCTCGAACCTTTTGACTCTCCCTGTGGTCCAGCTTTTCTACCACACAAAGAGAGATTGATTACTCAGAGTGTGTGAGCGACAGTGAGAGAGAGGAGGAGGAGGCAGGGCGGTGTGTGAAAAACAGGAGGTCTTAGAATCTTTGATTAACATCTAGAAGCCCCCGAAAGTCTCGAAAATAAAGCTCATTATGTTCTATTTATCTAAACTGTGAAGTTTGTTTGCACGTTGAAATGACAGCTGCGAACCAGTGATTGAGATTGAGCATCTAAATTACATTTATATATTTATATATATGTTTTGAGAGAAATGTCATCTGATTTATGTTTTTTATCTTTATGAGGAAATGTTGTTAACGAAGGTATCTGCGAACGTATTTCATTAGTTTTCCTACATTATTCACTTGCAGCAGCTAAAGCATGATTCATGTATGCATTTCCCTCGACATGTTTCCAACCTTATCACCAGACAAGAACGTCGACATTTGACGATTCTGCAAAACCCCAGTTTACATTCGATGACGTTCAGCGCCAGTGTTTTTTTAAATTCTCTCTTTCTACAATATCTGCATGTGACAACAACAGTATGATGAAGGTATAAGACATAAACTCTGGTCTCGTGCAAGAAAGTCAGAACTGCTACACACCCATCCAGTGTTGTTTTATTAAGTGTAAACCTGCAAATTCAGAGAGGAAATGCTGCAGGGTTTCATTACTAAACAGAACTTTCACAGTTTATCACAAAGCCAATTTCAGATTGAGATTGAATAACTTTATAACTTCCACATTCACAGTTGCAGATCATAAGTGCATTTCCATCTGCCTGTTTTTATGCAGATTTTCAATTTGCACATAAAAAACCTGAGCGGAAACACCGGAAACTCGTTGAAATATCTCAAAAGAAGTTTTTCCTCTTGGCTGAGGTGTAAACGCTGGTGTCTGGATAAAAAACAAATGGAAACAGACTTGGTGAATAAATTAGGGCTGCCCCTTAAAGGTCGAGTGGACTGGCATTTTGTCAGTCGAATCACTGACTGTGTGATTGGGCTCAGAGCAACACAGCAAAAAAACAACTAAAAAAAGTTAAACTGTAAACATTTCAGAAACAAATCTTTAAAAATGACCAAACCACAAAACTAAGTGTGCGACAGGCTCTTCAGCTGCCAGCAGCCAATCAGGAGAGAGGATTTTATTTTACCTAAACTATGAGCAGGATGCACACTTTTTGTTTCTCGTTACTGACGACGAGCAAAGTCACTAAAACGTGAGTCTTCCAGGTAAAACAGTGATCGTAGGTGAGGTGATATCAGTGATAATGTTTATAAAAACCCAAAATATCTATAGATAAGAAAACGCATTCAACCACCACCGAGCTGATGCGTTGGTTTGATGTGCAGACTCTTCGGGGACAGTCGACTCTTTGGGGACCGCTGCCCTGGACGTCCGTGAAGCCTGTGAGTTAAAGTGAAGGGCTGAAAACATCAGATGTGTGTGGAGCGATGATAATAAACGATATAATAATAAGTAGCTTTAAACAGGAGGCTGTTTCCCCTCTCCTGAGGTCCTCGCTTCTCTGAGATTTTTATAATCTAAAGTAAAACGGGCTGAGCTGAAGTGATTATACCGAGGCATCTGGGGACCCCGAGAGGAGACAAATTAAAACTTTATGCTCTTTCTCTGGAAGCCAGCCTCATTAACAGTAAATATTATGTTTGTATTGTAGAGATTCATCAGATGTAGACCAATGGCCAAATCCCCTGTGTTTCAGTCTGCACACACACACACACACAATAATTTTCAGAGGAAAACTACACTGTTGGGTGAATTAATCATAAATTCTGAATGTTTTTAATTTCGAAAGTATTGTATTCAGTTTTAAACTCTTGACAAAATCAAGTAAAATAATCAAATTCTAAATCCAAACAATAGATCACATAGATGATCCACGACAAAAAGGAATAAATACTGAACAGTTTTCATTTTTATTCCTTGATGTCATAGTTCTCATTTTCATTGTGAAAAATAGGTTGTCATTTTTGTTGACAGAATTAACACTGATTGACGATGTAAGATTACATCAGTCCTGTGCAGATTGATCTATTTACCCACATTTAATGGGTTTTTAGATTACTTAAAGTGCTTATAGCATTGTCTCTGCGCACCGTGTGTGTGCGCACATGTATTACTCATGTTGTGGGGACATAAATCTGTTTACAGTCCCCACAATATGAGTCCCCATAAGGTAAATCATTCAATTTTAGGGTGAAGACTTAAGGTTTAAGGTTAGGGTAAGTCTCCAGGAAATGAATGTAAGTCAATATAATGTCCTCTGAAGTGATGATGTGTGTGTGTGTGTGTGTGTATGTCTAAGTCCATGTAATAGACAAAAGGTGTCTGCTGGTGTGAACACAGTGATGCAGCAGAAGCATCGTCCAGAAGGTCAGATGTCACAGGAGGACGAAACATCTTTGCCCTTTCAGTCACTCTGACATCGTCTCACAGTTCGATGGAAGTCAGCTGCTGTTCAACTTACTTGTTATTTTACTGCCAAAAATTCAACATGAAAGGGTTATGAAGTGAATTTTTGGTTGTATAAAAAACGACTGTTGTCCCTCAGTCTTTTCTCATGGTTTTATTTAAATACCTGTTCAAATGATCCAACATTTCACAGAAAATCAAAGATCAGAGAAAAGTACAGAAACTGAAAACAAATTTGTTTATCAGAACTTCCCTCTCCCACTAATCATCTCACGACCCCTCAGATTTATCTGGTGACCCTTAGGTTGAAAACCACTGGACTAACTGTAGTTAAAACTAGCTAACTGTATAAAATGTAGTTAAACTATTTAACTGTATATAGAGTAGTTAAAATTAGCTAACTGTATATAAAGTAGTTAAAACTAGCTAACAGTATATAAAGCAGTTAAAACTAGCTAACAGTATATAAAGCAGTTAAAACTAGCTAACAGTATATAAAG